>JANTPZ010012473.1:0-10443 GCA_025593235.1 Vachellia pachyceras | reverse complement strand
ACCCAGCATCAAATTCTGATGTCCATATCCATAAAAAATAAATAAAATAGAATAAATTTAAAATATTAAATATATTATATAAATATATTTTAAATATATTAATTATTATAATTATATTAATTATTAATAATATATTAAAATATATAATATTAATAAAAAGTGGAAGGGGACATGACGCATGGCGCCCCGCCATGCACTGAAACTGATTCCATAAAAAATGGTCTGATGGAACGTTTTATATTTGATGGGTTGAAAATGATGATAGGATAAGTAGGAAAGATGTATAAATGATTATTAATCAATTAGATAACGTATGGAATAAATGAACATAAAAGTTAAATGGTTTGATTAAATTAATAAAATAATATTACTATATTAATTTGATGGATGATAGTAATTAGGACAGGAGAGAAAAGAGGGAATAGAAGAGAGAAAAGTAGAGAGGAGACAATTCAAAAGAGGGAAAGATACAGAAGAGAAACAAGAAGAGGGGAGGGGGAAAGAGAGAGAACAGGGCAATGCAATGGGAGAATTGACTTTCTCATCCTCTTCCTTTTCTAACAATTATTTTGATGATTCATATTTAGTTTTATACAATTTTTTTTCTTTTATTGTAGCATTAACCAATTTATATCAAAATTTAGCAATTGAAATTTAATTAATTTTCTTATTAATACAATATTTAGTTTCACAAGGTTGCTTTCATTTTGGTTTTTGATCCTCAATTTTAAAATAAATTGTTTTGGTCCCTCAAATTTTAAAATAGTGATACATATAATCTATTAGAAATCTAAATCATTTTATTCCTTGAGGGATTAAAACAAAGGATTTTAAGTTTGATGGATAAAAAATAAAATGAGTGATATTAACCTTATTTTTTACTACAATATATCATTTTGATAATACTTCCATAAAAATGTATGTGTGAACCATTCATACATTTATCCAGTAAATTTATAAAGGAAAGATGATGGAAAGGAAAGTGAGAGGTTGGTCTCCACTAATCTCATTACATGGGATATTTGTTACAAGAAGCTTTACATCTTATGTATAGGCCATATAGTGGCTCTTCTAATTAATCATCAAGTGCCTCCTCTAATTACTCTTATTTTGTGTTATTCCGTTATTATTACTATAACTATTCCATAACTTTCTTTCATATCCTTTTGCAATTCAATTGACGGCACCCATAGTGGATATGTTCTTGAACATTAATTCAAAAACTGAGGATGTCCACTAGTTATATCTTATCCTTAACATAAGAGCTAATTAGAGAGTTGAATGCACTTTAAATATAATATTTCAATTCATTTTATTTTTATATTTATCATTTTATTTAATTTGATTTACCCATATAATAATTAGGGAATTACATACGGGTCTCAAGGAACAAAAGATTCTCCATCAGGTCCATGAAAATTATGAAAATGAATTCTAGTTTCATGTGATGTAAGTTAAATTATTTGTGAATGTAAAAAAGATAATGAGAGCATGGTGTCTAGGTTATAACAATATATTTTTCTTTCGTTCTTCTAAATTATCTTTTCATTGATATGTGTGTGTGTGTGTGTGTGTGGGGTTCAAATGCATAGAACCCTCAAACTTCAGGTCAGCTGCACATAACCTCCATGATCTTTCAAAATTTAAATTAAGGACCTTAGTATTTCATATTTTGTCTATCAATTCCTCTTTTGTTAAAATCGTTGTTCAAGTTGACGGTTTTTGTGTCAAATTATAGTTTTTTATGAATTTTTTATATATTGTGTCATTTAAAAATAATAACACGAGAATTCGAGATATAATTTTAATTTTTTGAAATACTTGAAATATTTAAAGAAATACAAAATAAAATATTAAAATTATTTACTTGACTGTGTTTTTTTCTAAGTAAAAAGTCTTCGACATATACAATTCCTGAAAAACAGTCAATATATTTATTTAAGCATGTATTTTTTTAAATAAAAAAGTATACTACTTAAATTTATAGTGAATTTGCCAACTATTATTTGTTAAATGACATGGTATTTGATAAAAATTATAAAAAAAAAAGTAATATAAATAAAAACCATTCACTTTAACTAGGGGTAAGCAACGGGCGGGCGGAGCTGTCCCGTGGAGCAACCCGTGACCCGTCCGTTAGAGCACACACGGGTACCCCGTACCCGTGGTGCAACCCGTTAAGACCCATACCCACAGGTACGTGTTTAAACGGGTGGGGTGAAACGGGTACGGGTTACCCGTTCAACAACCCCCGAAAACAAAAAAAAAAAGCTGCTTCATGTCTCATCTTTGTATATACCAAAAATGCCAAACTGAAATGCCTCTTATTGCACAATAAACAGAGGGTCAGAGGCTAGCTTAAACCAATAACCATTTGGTTCAATAACACCAAATTCACTAGCTAAAGCTATGCTAGTTTAGCAAATCCTTCAAGAAAAGGAAATCCATTGTACATTTGTAATAAAGCAAAAGCCTCAAGATAAAGTAATTGATTAAGTAACAATAATTAGTTCACATCTTTTCCTCTAATCTCAAATAAAATGATGTATCAGAAAATTTTTTCCCTATCACAATCTGTCTGAGACTAACATTCTCAATGACTCATTCAAAGAAGAAGGAGGAGGAGGAGAAGGTGGCCATTAATTAACTGTGAACCTGTAATATACTTGAGCTGTTTTTAATTTGTTGAAACAATTTCTGTATCATCTTCCTCAATTTACCTTATCAACGTCAGCCAAAAACAAATTCTGATCGAAAAATGAAAGCTTTCAGTCATTCTCAGAATTGAATTCCGAGCTTGGCTCAAATTTCATCCCTTCAAGGTCCTTCCATTGTCCGTTCACACCGAGAACGCCATTTTCTTGGCGATCCTCCGATTCAAGATCATATATGTAAGGCGCACCATTCCTTCGTCCTCCCATTCCTCCTCCAGCAACTCCACATCAGAATCCGTTTGCGGGGTGATCCTCTCTGGTATATTCACCGGCATTGAATTCACTATCTCCTCCTCAACTGCTTACTCCGTCACGAATCCAGCTCCATCCGCAAAATGTCACTCCGATAGTTATCCTCACACCGTCCGAGGAGTCAGCTCGCAGATGATTCTACACTGACGACATTGGCTTCTTGGATTGGCGACAGCGATGGGGCTAGGGCACTGGCCACTGAGAGAGTGAAATGAGAGATTGAGGGTTGTGTGTGAAAGAATGACTAAACAAAAATGAAATAGAAGAGGCTAAGTTTTTTTTTTTAAAAAAATTTCGATGAGCTTTATCACGGGCGGGTACGGGTACCCTGTGGGTGAACCCATACCCCGCCCGTTAACTGTTGAACCCACCCGTTTTTTACCCCCGTATCGGGTTCAAAACAGGCGGGTTTAAACGGGTTTTTTTAACCGGGTCACGGGCTGGTTGACAGGTATGGATTTGGTTGCTCACCCCTAACTTTAACAATGATTTTAACGATAGGAGAATTGATAGACACAACATAAAACATTATGGTCCTTAATTTAGGCTTTTCTTTTTGTTTTGAAAACATTTTTTTCCATATTTGATGAAGTCCCAGGTATTTTTTCAAAGAGCAACACACGCATTGATTTCCTTTATTTTTTAAATACTTATTATCTTTATTATTTTTTAAAGTTATATATCATGTGCAACTTACAAGTTTATCCAATTATTTGAAATTGAGATAGATTTTAAATGTGATAAATATGGTGTTAGTTTGTTTTTTAGTGCAGATGGTGCTATTTTGTTTAGAACTCAAAAAGTTTAGGTACAGGCAAAAAATTCATGTACAATGCAGTTTTCTTTGGTGAAAAATTTATTAGTGTAACTAAGATGACTATGTCAGATCACAGATGTAATGTAATGCAAGTTGTCAAGTGTGATTATATTAAACGCCCCACATGTATACAACTCATTAGAAAAACACTTACATTCTTCAAGATTTTCATATCATCCATACTCTACTTAATGAAAATATTCTTATTCCTCTACTGTACATCACATATCCTATAAAGTTCTTCTAATTATTTCTTTTTTCATAATTAAGGGAAATTTATGGGATAAGAAATTTATAATATGGGATATTAAGAATATTTTCATTAAATAGAGCATGAATATAGATAACGCAACATCACCGGATTATATAAGTTTTCCTGTTTAAGTGAGAACAACCTTTGTATAGATACTGCTATAAATAGTCAGTGTGGTACTCTGTACAACTCAAGTAATTTAATAATACAAATATATTCAAATTGCTTTCCTCCTGTAATCTCTCTTCTCTCTCTCTCTCTCTTCTTTGAACCTCATCAGAGCCTGGTTGATCCGAAACACCATGACTGAAATCACTACCTCATGGCAGCCCAAAGGTTGTTGATCCTAGTTCTTCATTTGGAATTGTAGCTTTCAACCATACAATTTCAGCAAAACTAAGCGAGAAAATTTTTCTTCCATGGCAGCAACAAGAAGTTCTTGATCCTGTTTGGATTATTTTTAGAAAAGTCAAACGTGCGTTTAACAGTATTTTCTTACAAAATAAGATGATTTTTTCGCACATTTACCTCTTAAATAGTAAAAGCTCTTCTCTACTGTGTTTCCAAATATACCCTTTATCACCATTCAAGGTTTTGATAATCTCGAATATTTTCTGAATGGTGACAATATACCATCAATAAGGAATTCTCAATCCTAAATTTTCATTTCGTCTTTAAGTGTTCTCCATGTTCCAAAATATTATTCATAATTTAATGTATCTAAGTTAGCAGGAAAATAATGTCTTCTTCTCTCTGTTTTTTTTCTTAATTTCATCTTTCCTGACGTTGCATTAAATCTCAGGTAACACGTCAAATACTAACTTCAAGGTCACTTAAGAAGTGATGGCCTCTACTATTTTGATGGATTATAGGTGCCCTTATGTGAGCGTTTAAACTCCTCAAACATATGTTCAATAGTATTTTTTTATAAATTAAGATAATTTCCTTTACATGTTTACCTCGTAAACCGTAAAAGTACTTCTTCACCGATTTTCCAAACAAACACTACATCTGACTCTTTCACACTCTTCTACTTTATCAGCAATAGGTTATCCATCAACCTCCCTCAAGTTCCGGTGACATCTACTCAGTCATCACTTGCTTTTAAATTTATGTTTGGGAAACACTTCTTCCCAACGGTGTCACAAGTCAAGACAAAAGTCTCTTGAAATCCGTAAAATCATCTCAGAATCCGTAACCCCTTTCTTCCAACGGATTCCCCTACACACACTGAATCTCAGTCTCAAGAAAGCTATGCCTTCTCAAAGTATATCTGGCTGTGTGTCGTCCCAAAAATAAATATGCAGTTCTTACTACTTTTATCCAATTTAAAACCATGATTGAAAATCAACTTGGGTGCAAAATTAAAGCTATTCAAACTCGTGGGTGGTGAATTCAAAGCCTTTTTTTATCCCTTTTGACTTCAACATGGTACACACAGAGACTCAAATGAGTTCTGTTGAAAGAAGGCATATGCATCTTGTGGATATTGGTCTAACCCTCTTATCTCATGCTCACTTACTCACCTTTAACATTTTGGGATTCCTTCTTCTGCCATTAACTATGAAGTTCAGCGTACCAAACTATTTGATCTTCTTTGATTATACTCTATTCAAAGTATATTTGGTTGTGCCTTGCTATCCTCTACTTAGACTTTTTATAACTCCCACAAATTTTCTTTTCAATATGTCGAGTGTACTTTCCTCGGTTACAATAAAAATCATCAAGGCTAAAAATGTCTTCCTCCATATGGTGGAATCTACATCTCTAGAGATGTTAATTGTGATTTTTTTCCTTATAATATTTAATAATTTTTTGGCCATTTCTAGCAATGGCTGATTGGTTACTAAGCTTTGACAATTAAAATAATTAGTTGCTTAGTTTCGAGATGCAAGGCACGTGGTTGAATTTTAAGAATGTGTCTGACCGAGTTAAAGTGGCTTTTTAGATAAGGATAACTGTGGCTCTAGAGATCCCGACAAGGGATTGGTGGAGAGCAATGTCAATGATAGAGTAGGAAAAGTTTTTTAATTTTGTTTTTGTTTTTTTGGGCATGAGCACACTTTGTCCACAAAAAAAAATCATTAGTCAGAAATTGCCATTATATTTGATATATTAAATCTTTCGTGACATATTGGAAAGTAAGCGTTTAAATTATTGTCATGAGACTGAAAATATTAAAACAAAAAACAGATGTTAATAACTCAATTTTGTTGGCCAGAGACCGCAATCAGTACTTTCAAAAAAGAAGATTTAAAAGCACTAAATTATCCATAAATTAAATTTCTACATTCTCTCCCACACTCATAACTTTTGTAATCAAAAAGTTAAAATTAAAACTAAAACAACTCATCATATTTCTTACCATTTTTTTAGTTTTCAACCAAATTCATATTTGTACAATCTAATTCCTAACATGAATATTTATGTATTTACATCATTAAGGTTTTTTTCCTGAATTATAATATAAACCCTACTTAGAATGTTTTAAATTTTATTAACATTACATGATTTTTTAAAAAAAAATCAAATATATTCCTTCTGGAATAAAAAACTAAATTATACAAATTTTTTATTTTTTCAAAATGGTCTAAATTTTATCTTGGGTTTCTAAAATATACAAACTTTTTTCAACATATATAATAAGTTATAAACGATCTCCAATTTTATTAAAAATATATAACTCTATTTTTAATTAAAATATCGATACAACTTTTAAAAAGTAAGGTAAATTTTGTTTAATATAAAAAAATTAAAAATTTGTATTTATTTTTAAAATAGAATGAAAAAGGAAGATAGGAGGTTGGGAGGGACAATTTAGTGTTTTATTTATATTTTAAAATTTGATCATTATAAATAAATACAATTTTTATGGTCATTCTCACTAAATATTATTCTGCATAGATCTTTTAGTCTAATTCTCCCTTTATAAGACTGTTTCCAAAACAAAAAAAAAAAAAACATGGCTCTAGTTATTTAAAATTAAATTAATTTTTTCTGACTGTTTATATGGTTAGACATAAACATTGTTAAGTTTAATTGAGAATAATTTTTTGAAAGGCTTTTTATATATTTACACATACCCAAACTCAATATTTTATCCTTAAGGGGATAAAAACCTTTGGACATAAAATATCTATCCATCAAGTTGATCAACCCATCAAGTTGCAGGATATGATCAACTATATTGACAACAATAATTGATCAAGTTTTGATCATTAATACGTAATCCCTATCCTAAAAATTTCTTATGCTTTTATTTAGAAGAATACACTACCATCATTCCTTAATATGAGAAGCAATTAATTTTTGTTGGGAAAATTAAGAAATCTAACACTACTTAAAAATATTTATTTATGTATATGATTCAATTATATACTAATTTATAAGTTAGATAAATTAGTTTAGAGAAAAGTGATCAATATATATTCTGTTAAGTACATTGGAAAAAAAAATAGTACTTCCAAATGGTGTATTTAGCTTGCTTAACTAATTTTTTAATAAAAAAGTCAACTAACTCTTATATTAAGAATCAGACGAAGTATCACTGTGTTGCCAATAAATATCTCTGGAGCTTCATACGAAAACGGAGCAATCCTCGAGGCTTTACCCTAGAAGCCCATTTCTGCACAACATTTTGTACACATTCTGAGCCTATGCTCAACCTTCCCCTAGAGACAAAATCTGTATACTTTCACGAGACATGATAGTGTGATCATGTGAACAGAAAGATCAAAACAAGATTTATTGCTTATCTATAATTGATTGACAACTTCTATCAAATACTCAGACCTCCTTATTACATTTCTTTTATGCTACTTGAGAAGATCCGGATTTACGAAAGGGATCAATGTACTGTATGACCAAGGAACATTGGTGAATTATGTTGGGAGTCAAGCTCACCATCAAGCCTATTGATATTCTCTCTTTCACTTTCTCGAGCTTTAGTTAAAAGAACTTTCTTTTCCTCTTCAACAATATTAATGGTCTCACAACAACCAGGTGACGGTTATGATATTCAAGAGTATGCTCATGAAGATACATGTTCTTTTACTGATACAAAGCTCATAGCACTTAGCCTTGAGGTTCAGATATATAGTTCTGAGTCAGGCATCAAGCCATTAACCATAATGCTGGTATTCTTAATACTTGCGACTTCTTGAAAATTTGATCATATATAGATTATGATAATCTATTCCCGTTCAAAACTTTCAGAGCAAAAGTTTCCAGGTCCATTATAGATTATGAATATATATTTACAAATGCGCACCTGATGTAATATATTCCAGAGAAGAGAACTTGTAATTTTTTGTTGAGATACAAAGACAAGACCAAGGTTGAGATAAAAGAGCTAGAAAATTTTTCATCGCTTATCGAGCTCAGTCGCTAATTTCAAATTTAATTATTTTAAATTATAAACATAACTAGCAAGATCATAAAATATTTTTCAACCCAACAACATACAATTTAAAAATTATAATATACTATATGTGAGTTTGTCAATAATATATTATAAATAAATATTACAATATCATAAACAAACATAAAATATAAATATTATTGTGCAGATATTTTTTAATCCAACCAAATGTATATGTTACGAGTATAGAGAATACTTGGCTCACATCCTTTATATCCAATCTCACTATTTTTGAAATATTTTCTCTCATCCGTATAAGCTTTTTTTTTTTAATTACAATGGCAAGCCTTAGTCTTAAAGATTCACAAGGTACCTAGCAAATTTTGTGCTAGGTAATCTGCACATCTAATACTTTTTTATGAGTGCTTGGTCTCTATATCCCAATTTGGACCAAAAGAGACAAAGGCAATCGGGAAGGAAGAAGAGAAGAAACAGAAGTCAATCTGGTTGTGCGTGGGATCACGATTGGAGGACATCTTCACCGCCAAAAGTGACTTTAGTAAGTTTCAATCTTAAAGAGTTGAGAAAGAAGAAACTAAATGTTAGATCTCACCTTTTTTTTTTCATTATGTTAACAAAAGACAATTAAAAAATAAATCATATTACACGATCTGACTTTTACTTAAACTTGAGTTTGTAAAGTTAAGATGAAATAAAAGTACCACTAATCCAAACACATCATTAACCTTGGATGCTCAGCACTTTGGTCAGGAAAATGAAGGCAATCATATATGACACACTGTCGTCCATTAAATGTGGGCACATATCACAGTAAGGAATCAAACATTGATTCATCATTTGTGATGAATTAATCCCTTCTGCCAGACCCAACTCATGTTAACTGTTTTTTTAATATCATTGGAAAGTGGAAGGGATTGGGGATCAAAGAAAACACATATGAGGACTCCACTACTACAAAAGGTACTTTTGACGCTCTATTTTTAACCCAATTGGCACCCTTTCTTGGGGGGTGCTATGTGTGGGGAGTAGAAAGTGAGGGCCTACGGCACCCTATATTTCAAGATAGGGCGCCGTAGGGTACATACCTACGACGCCCTATATTTTATGATAGGGCGTCATAGGTCATGAATATTTTTTTTTTTAAAAAAAAGAGTCCATACTCTCTCACAGCCATGACCAAACCATATCTGAGAGAGTGAACCAAGGAGGTAACTTGTTGGAGGCAAGACCAGGAAGAGAGAGAAGAGCAGCAACAGAGAAGAACAATGGGCAAGTCACTCAAAACCAAGTTTCAATGGCAGAACAGGTATCCACGAACCTCATTGACCCAGTAAGAATTGAGTACCGTGAGGCCACCTAGCTTACGTCCCGCTCGCTCCTTGGCAACTGACCTCTTACTCCTATGAAATTTCAGTTGGGTGACACCTTGATTTGTGGGCTTCCCATATACAATACCTTTGGAAATTGGTCTCTTCCTGCCACCCCTCCAAACACGAACACGGTAAACCACATAACCCTGCAAATATAGGAACATAAGCAAATCACTTCCTATTTGTCCGAACAAGGAATGGACTATGGAAAAGAAGCAAATATAGGAACAGAAGCAAATCACCTCACAGCCACGACCACCATGTAATTCCATACTCCATTCACGACGCCGCCTTCATTCCTCCATCACCACCCATGCACGACGGCCACACAAGGGAAGCTCACATGACGCTGCAACTCTAATCCATCTGCCTCAAGACCCCGCCGCCTCCTCCAGTCTCCATTCCTCTTGGCCACCCATGCTACGTGAACCACACGATGCCACTGTTCACTAGGTGTAGCAACGCTATCGAGAGAGAGAGAGAGAGAGCTATTGACAGAGAGAAGAGCAAGCTCACACTCATACATAAATCAAAGAGAGAGAGAGAGAGGAGAGCTGTCAACAGAGAGAGATAGTGAGAGTAACTGAATGAGAGAGTTGGTTTGAAAAAAGAAAACACGCACGCAATGATTCAAACTTTAGGCGCCCTTCGTGTAT
>JANTPZ010012472.1:0-17965 GCA_025593235.1 Vachellia pachyceras | reverse complement strand
GAGACGAGGAAACAGTTCTCCTGCAGTTTGGGAAGGTTGCGGATGATACTTTCACCATGGATTATAGGCAGCCCTTATCAGCCTTCCAGGCTTTTGCCTTTTGCCTAACTAGCTTTGGCACTAAACTGGCGTGTGAGTAATACATACATATATAATATCGGTTCATTTGCTTATTTATTCTGTGAATGTTGTTGAAATGAGTAGTTCTTTTTGTTTCCCCCCATAATTTTCAGCCTAAAATTTGATTGGAAGAACTTTCTTGTAAATGTGGTTCTTGTATCAGTAAAGATATATTTTCCGTGATTGGAATTATTGGCCAACCTGCACTTTTATTAATATGTATAGATAATGGTAGAAGCTCTACTTTTCTTACGTAATCTACAGTTTACGAAGTGATAAGTAATGAAGACGAGTTTTGTTTCAGTTTGCGTGAATTTATTTTGTAACACTATGGCAAAGGGTCATAATCAACACAAAATCAATGTTTACATGCTATGTGGCTAGGTTCAAATCATATCCATTAACTAGATTTTATATTTTAGAATTGTAAAATAAATAAAATGGAGAGGGAGGCCAGCCTAGGAATCATGCAGCAAAAACAGTAAAGAACTAATAGCAGAGGTGTTGATTCTGATGTAACAATTTTTGAGTGTTGAAACATAAGGTGCCCCTATAGAAAAGCACTTTTACGCAAGTCGAGGTAAATATGTGAAGAAAATTATCTCGTTTTGTGAAAAAACATTGTTAAACGTACGTTTGGAGAAGTCAAACGTTTCTCCAAACAAGTCCAAGATCTCAAATTTTAACGTATAAATAAGGAAAAGACATTAAAGAAAGAGATTTCTAATTAAGTTCGATAATAATTATGTGAATAAGGATTAAGGAACTAGTGGAGAATGAACATGATTGTGATGTTTGATTCGTTTTAGAGTAAAACCAGGAACAACAGTTACGCGTAAATCATATATGATGCTGATTATGATGATATTGAGAAAATAGAGAGTATTTTGGAGACAGAATTAGCAGCTGGCACGCAGGAGCATGGAGATTAAAGTGGGAACCACGTCATGAGTTAGCTTTAAGCACGTTCAAGGTTCAGCACTTGGAATTGTAGTTTGTAGATTACCACA
Organism: Vachellia pachyceras; assembly: GCA_025593235.1. Classification (NCBI taxonomy): domain Eukaryota; kingdom Viridiplantae; phylum Streptophyta; class Magnoliopsida; order Fabales; family Fabaceae; genus Vachellia; species Vachellia pachyceras. The sequence continues at coordinate 16,835 of JANTPZ010012472.1, read as the reverse complement.
GAAAACTCCGCCGCAAGAGTTCAACGTTAAAACGTGGGCGGAATCATGGGTTCGTATGGGCAAAATAGAACAAGCAAACCATCCTTTTGTCAACGCAGTGTTGGCAACAACTCATCTGATAAAATGGATGTTCATATTTTCATTTGCTTCACATTCATGCTTAAAATGATAATTAGATAATTATATAAAACGTGCATTTATAATCGCACATAACTTTATTCCAAAACTTCTAGGTACGGTGCACGAATTGATGTGGGACGTTTTGTATTACTCATCTGATCTCTAACACAAAACCCATTTTAATAAAGAAATTAAATTATAAAATGTTGTTATAGTAGTTTGGAGGAGTAGTAAATATATATATATATATATAAAGTAAAGTGAAAGGTTACAACTTAAAGGTCTTGTGTCTTCTCATATTACTAGAAAATTACATTATCCCTTGTCACCCACAGGATATATGTATAATCTTATAACTATTAGTAATGGTGAGCAGCTATAATGTGATAGTATTTTGAAAACTCCTTATTTCATCACATTTGATAATATAAAACATTTTTATGGTAATATTCGATTTTTTTAAAATACTCACCGTTAGATTTGATATTTCCATTTTCCATATAGTAATGGTACATTATAGAATTCACCATGCTACAATAGAAGTAAATAAAGTGAATAATATAAGTGAAGGTTACAAGATATATAAAGTTAATCAAACTACAGTATCATCTAATTAATGCTACATTAAAATATATAAAAGTTAAAAATGTTATTATTACTTTTATTTCCTACAAATTCAATGAGAGTCACACATGTTATGATTGATTATATTACATATATAATTTTTTTTTGAGTTATATCGTTTAAAAAATAATTTTATTTAAGAATTTGGAAGAAAACAAGAAATGAGGTGAATTTTAAAGTTACGCTGACTCCTATATGAGCCGATGAGAGACTTGGCTTTTCACAACCTTTTTTGTCCAAGCTGAACTCTACAGCTTCTGTCTTTAATCAGCCGATTATGGATGAAGGTTGCAGCAACTTGCGATTATGGAGAAAGGAAGATAAAGAAAATATGGTTGGTTGGATTTTTTTTGTTGTTCTTTATTTTTCTCGATCTCTGCTATTATCTTCCTGTCCTTCTTTTCCGAGTTTGTTTGGAAGCACTTACTAGTTTTTTTTGGTAAAAACTCTTACAAGACTCTCATGTAAAATAATTTTTTACTGCTAGTTCCTACAAACAATCGAACCTTAATATACTACGTTGTCATCGTGGGGAGAGTGTAGGAGAAAGTGGAGGGCAATCTCATGGCGATTTTCCCGTGGTAAAAGCAATCTCTTATCACTTACACTAAAGAGGTTTCGTGATCATTCATTTGGGTTCAAATTATTTAAGCTTCCTGCTAAACCAACCCAACTTGTTCATGGTTGGACTCCTCACAGTTGAAGCTTGTGAATACGAGCCTAGAGGAAACGGGTCACGGTCGGAGTCCGGGTTTGGAAAGTGAAAACTGAAAATCATGGTTGAGACTTGAGTGTTTACTGTTCCTAGTTAGACCATCCCTCGTTAGCGAGAAATGGCGCGAAATTTGCATCTCTGCCGCTAATCCTACATGCTTGCCATCCCCGGATTTTCCGTTATCAGTATCTCTACTCGTCCTGCTGGTTTACTCCGCATTCCCCCCAATTCCGTTCCTATTCGTTCTTTCCCAAGTTCAACTCGTTTCTTTCGTTCCTGCTCCGAAAAGCCTCTTCGTATGGCTCCTCCTCCCTCTTCTTCATCCTCGCCTAGAATCTCTGCAGTTTGCGCCAAGTCGAATCGGTCCACTTGCAAGAAGTGTTCCCCAAAGATTGACGCAAAATCCCTGAGGTTGGCTCTCGTTACCAGAGACAATCGAGGGTACGACTTAGTTAAATGGCATCACCTCGATCGCTCCCCCTTTGATTCCGAGATACTTGCCTCGCCTGAGTCCATTGAGGGATTTTCTTTCTTTATCCTATCAATTAGATTTCAACTGAATGATGGTCATCTGCTGTTATTTTCAGAGTAGTGATCAGGATTCCATCAATGAGTTTTTGGCCGGACAGGACAAGTCTCAAGAGGTGAGCACAATCATCTTTGACCCACAATTTAAATAGGAAGCCCTCATGGAAGTATCGAACTTGATAGGCAGTAGGAAATATTTGCATAATGAGTTACTTGCCTCGTTAATCTTGTTTCTATTTTCTGATATAGAGATCTGCAGATATTAGGTCAAACAAATTGCCATAGTGTATCTCGATCCACAAGTATAATTTTACCCATTCATTCGGGTTGTTTAATACACCACTCATCACTTCTTGACAGGTTTGTAAGGAAAGCGAAGGCGCACAAACCGAACTAGGTGAATGTGATTCAAAGAGTAGAAAGGTAAGCAAATTAATTAAATTAAAGATGATAAAAAAAGGAGGAAGAAAGATAAATTTTTCGTTTACAAGGTTAATCATGCCACTTCTGTGTATTTTCAAATTTTATTTTAATCTCTTTCATATGGTTGCTTGTTATTCTGCTCATTCAAGGTTCATGAGACAACAGAAGACGTACCAAATGAATTACCAGAAAGCGTTACAAGGAAAAGAAAGTTAAGCACATGCATTTGAACAAGGGTCAATAATACCTTTTACAATGGCACACTGGGGGGGGGGTAATTATTGCGCATCTTTGATGAGGCTTTCTGCTTCATTCCAGTGCATGAGGTTCTTTTCATATAAAACGGATTTGTCCTTTATACCTGATTCCGTCATTCCAGTACATGAGGAGACTATGAGAAACCCTTTAAATTTAGGATTTGAAGGCTGGATAGTAATGAATAATTTTTGTTTTTTTTTGCTTCAGTTGATCATAAATAGAGCTGTACGCCTATACACAAGTAAAGCAATTACTCCTCGATTATAGATTAATTGCTTTGATTTAAAGAAACTCATGTTTGTTCTTTAATTTGTCTTTCCTAAACCAGGTAGTCATCGACTTCTCAACTTCTGAGGTCAAGGACAAGTATAAGGTGCGATATGTCCTTTGTTGGTCTTTCTTTCTTAACCTGATGATTCCATGATTGTGAAAGTTTGTCATGCTGTTACACATTTGTTTCTTTCAACTTCATGAAGCCAAATAAATCTTATTTTTACCTACATTCCTTACCTTTTTCCATTCAATAAAATTTTTGAATAACCCAGGATGCTACCCTTTCACCAAGATGGAAGGCATTCAAGACTGTCATATTTCTTGAACAGGTGAGATTTTAATCTTGGGGTTTCTTCATAGTAATTGCACTAAGAAGGAGTTGAGGTTGGGTGCAAATTAATCAAACGCAGATGCACATTATTTTATGGAAAAAGAAAAAATCTAATCTACTTAGCTCTTGTAATGTGCAGGAGGACAGTGTACATGCTTCAAGTAAGATAGCTGCATTTGATTTTGATGGATGCCTTGCAAAAACTGCTGTGCAAATGTATGTCTGCATCCAGTGCTTACAATTTCCATGTTCCCAGACTTCATCAATCTGATTGATTGAGACCTTTTTGTTATTATTTTATTTCAGATCAGGTGCCAATGCTTGGTCCCTCATGTATTCTTCGATTCCTGATAAACTGCAAAGCCTATACAATGATGGCTATAAGCTGGTGTGCCACTTTATCTCTGCTATCTGATATCAATTATATTATTGAATGTGGCTGATTTGTAACTCAATTCTCTGTCATTTCAATATTTCTCCTGCTACTATCAATTCCAGTATGGAAGTTATAGTCTGTATTCTTCTTATTGTGGCCCTCTGCAGGTCATTTTTATCAATGAATCCAATATTGAACGTTGGAAGAATAAGAGACAGGTAGCTGTGGACTCAAAAGTTGGACTTCTTAATAATTTTATCAAGAAAGTGAATGTCCCAATTCAGGTGATCTTGTTCATACAGAACATTTGTTTTGTATTGTTATCTACAATTCAATAGTAGCTTGTTGGTTTCATGGGTTACACTGCACATCGTTTTTTCTAATACAAGTGGTCGAGCAAGTTCCCTGTATGTGCAGGTTTTCATAGCTTGTGGGTTAGGCAAATCAGGTAAAGCTGTCAACAAAGAAGATGATCCATTTCGTAAACCGCAACCAGGAATGTGGCACCTTATGGAGCAACACTTCAACTCTGGCATTATATGGATCAGTTATATTGCCCTTTCATTAAATTGCTTTTGAGTCTTGGCCTTTTTTTCTGTGTGTTAATCTATTATAAATTTTGTTAAAAAGTCATGGCATTGTACACATGAACAGATGGACATTTAAGCAATGTTATTTCATGTGCTGCAGATCCTTCTATGTTGGTGATGCAGCTGGGAGAGAAGGTGATCACAGTGATGCTGATATTAAATTTGCGGAGGTAGTAGATTTCTTCTCTAATATCAAAATTATGATCATGCTTCGTTAACGTTAACATATTTCTTTTCTTATGTTTATGTTATTCCCTGACTGTGGTAAACTTCTTGACTCTGCCAGTGTTCTAGGAAGTGATAAGTTTTTATTGATGGTTCTTAAATCAAGGTTTATTGAATAGCAAAAAGAGAGCATACAACCGTCTGCTTCAGCCATTCTGAGGACATTATTTTCTGAAGCTACTTATTCACAATGAATGCCAATGCTATTGTCACCGGTTACCAACATCTATGGAGGATCCTTGTTATTCTCAAAACTTTTCATGATTTGATTTAGATAGCCTCTGATAATTGGAAAGAGGCTTGGATTGAGTAATATCGGGAATGATGTTCAATGCTGCATATAGCAGATCAATCTTTACATGTTGGTTACCCGCTCAGCTGAAGTTATCTAATTGGTTCTTTTACTTGCAGGCTATTGATTTGAAATTTTATGTCCCTGAAGACTTCTTTGATGCATAAGGATCTGAGCTGGTTCAAGTCATTGCCTCATGCATGGCATACATGAAGGTCCGGTCTAGTTTTGAATGCAGATAGCTGTAGACTGGAAATGGGTTACCTTAATTTGAGTAAACTTTTCTGTTCTCTACTTGCTGCATGAATGTAGGTGGATTAATCATTGTACTGGTGACCATTAATGCAATGCAATTCTAGTATATTTTTGGATGGGTCAATCTTCAGTTACTGCTTAGGATTGAATATCTTTACGTTTCACATCAATATCCGTACTGAAGTCAACTCTTATGTTTGCTGAAGATAAAAAAAGAAGAATGAAGATGATAGCGCTAGAATAATGTATCGTAAAATTTTATTCAGAATATTAATTCACCAAAAACAAATTTATTCAGAATATTATAAAGATATTCGTGTTCTTGAATGAATGGTTTGGGCGAAAATAGAAGATGAATGGAAATGAGGATAATAAGACAGCCAAAATGGAAGATGAACAGCCCTTAGTCATTAAGATGCTCGTCTTACCTACTCATCTTGCACTCATGCAGACGTTATAACAGTTTCAAGAGAAAACTGTAGTATTTATCGAGTCAAATAATTTAACCATTAAAAACATGGTATGCGTTATACTAAAATAATTGTATAAAGTCTCTAAGAAGTATATTATCCCATTTATAAGTTACTATTTTGACTTTAATATTCATCTTGGCATCGAACATTGCTTGCTTTTTTTTGTTAATTAACAGTTACAATATTATTAATTAAAAATAATTAAACATAATTACTATATATTCATTTGGGGGGCATGGCTCGTCAATTTCTTTTTCAACCAGAGAGATTTATCACCTGAGACTCACGTGATAGAGGAAGAGAACCCAAGCGAACAAAAGAAAACGTAGATTTACTTTGGGTGTGTGTGGAAACTGCGTTTTTTGTTCTACTTCGCCCAGTGAGATCATTTCTGGCACTCGTTGTTTTTGCCCAACGGATCAAGCAATGGCTTAGATCACAGCAATGGCAAGGCGATCCTATAAGACCGAATTGGGCTGCATAGCCTGTCAGGAACTCACTGAACTTGGCGCTGGCAAGGAGGGATGGCTTGTTGATAATCCCAATCTTCTCTGTGCCATCGATGCCCATTCTCTTGCTCTTGCGAACCGATCCACCATCCTTGTCCTTGGTTGGTCTGATCCCGATGGTCCCCGCCTCAAGATACGCCCTGAATTATCGCCAATTGAGGCTGAGCGTATATCCGCCATTGAATGGTTGGTGTTTGATGAAATTCGAGTGATTGTGGCTGGGACCTCTTGTGGGTACTTGCTGATTTATTCGTTGCAGGGTGATTTGATTCATAAACAGGTAATGAATTAGCTCATCAATTAGTTTTCTTCGTGACTGAAATCGGGGGATCCGAAAAGTGGATAGAAAACTTGGTTTTCGAGTGAAATTGATGCTTAGCTTTTACTATTGAGGAAGCGCACTCTACTATCCAAGACGGATAACTTAGGGCCGTTGTGGTGTTGAATTAAAATGTCTTCCACTGCGGTTAGTCGTGGGTGAAATGATCTCTCTCGAATTAGTTTTAAGTTCCCTGTTTTGTTGAAGTTTCTAAAAGCAGCAGAAACATTTGAAAAACGTTGCCTTTTTTTTTTTAAATCATGATTCATGTTCTGGGAAACAAAGTTTGTTTTTTTTTTTAACACAAGGTTGGTTAATAAATTTACAACCCAAATAGGAAGGATAATCTATGTCAAAGTATACCTGGATTTCCGTTTTGTTTCTGTTAGTCTCATGCTAGTTCGCACAGATTGTTTACCATGGACGGATCATAAAGCTAAGAATTCGTGGATCAAAAAAAGGCTTTAGCCAAGATGCTTCCTCAGAAGAGTTTTGCGTCATTATGCCTGGTGTAATTGCCCGTTTTGATGTCTCTGGTATTCAGGTAAAAATTAATTTCTTTTCTACACAATAGGAGTTGCTGAAATGCATTCTTTGAGTTTGTCTAAAACTTGTCGTGCTTAATTTCGGTACGAGTAATGTAATATGCATATCTCAATTCGTACTAATGTAATAAAACGAACAATTACCTTGTTATTCTGTTGTCCAATATTCTAATATGTGAAGCTGGCTATATGTGCTTGAAATGTAGAATATGCTGCAGAAATGGTTTGAAGAAACACAAGGTCGTTATTGGGGTCAAACACCGAATGGGCAGGATCTAGAGGATTTTGGAAGGTCTCATGAAAAACTGCACTATCAGTTGTGGAATGTTGGCAAGTACTGTAATTGTGTTGATGCAGCAATCACTGGAATAATGCCTCCACCGTTGATGGAACCTCAGGTAAAAACTATTCCAATGTTGTATTTTTTTCATGTTTCCCATGCTAATGATATATTTTTTTGTTACACCTTTAAGATTTGAACCTTGATCATCACCCACACCCGACTCTTACCACTCGAACTAGCCCCAACTCCCAAGTGACAACATTAGTTTAATGTTCATCTCATGTGATGTGAGCAGATAAAATTTAAATAATGATTGGATAAAATTTTCATCGAGTGCTCTGATGTTAAATTTTACATTTTAACATGTAAAGTTGAGAAAGTCACTTTCTCGCGGTCAGACATTGCCTTCTAAAACTTCTAGTGCATATGCTCTAATAGGTTATTCATTTCCTGTTGGCTGCAAAGATCTTTATTTATGTGGACCCAGAAACAGTGACAAACTTCAGGGTCGTTGAACCTATATTATTATGTCTTATATTTTCTCATTCATAGCTATTTTTCATGGTGATGGTTGTGGCTGTTTTATCCCTAGATAATGGAAACCTTCTGAAGCTATTTCTGATATTTGAATTCAGCTGCTTTTATTGTTGGGCAGTCAAGTCAGCGTTATTATTGTGCAGTGGCCGTTGGAGACGATGCTGTGATTTCAGCATTCAGGTACTTTTTGAATTATGTAATATAAATTATGCTACTATATTGATATGTGCTCTGATGCTTTCTGAATCTCTATTGTTCTGTAGTTTTATTCTATGGACTGATTTTTGTTTCATCGTTGAAGACTTTCTGAAGACAAAAACAGGTCTATAGTTGGAGCTATCTTGTCTAAAGTTGTACCTGTAACGGTTTCAACAATTACTTCTTTTTCTAAATTGATTTGGCGGAGTGATCGGACATCTCCAAACAAGCAGGATCCAAAGAGTCAAGTCACTCAACCGTTAGCCCAAGGTGGTAACACATTTTAATTGTAGCTTGTGTTGTTGTAAGTGCATACGCTTCCTCAAATAAATGTGCATAAAACGCACTTTGCCTAGTTAGATCTTCTTATACAGTTGAAATTAATAGGCCATAATCTCTAATCCAAATATCTGTTTAGAAGAAAAAAGACTGGTAGAAGCAGATTTAGAACCTGCGAGGTTTCTTCAAGTCTATTATAGATATTTACAGAATCAATCTTCGATGTTCACCTGACATCTTGGGATGAGGTAATACTTAACAAGGTCACACCACTACGGTTACACTTATATAGTAAATAAGCCACAATCTATGATAGCTAGAATTGAGTTCAGAAACCATTAAGCTAAATTGCGGAGCTAACCCAGACCCTGTTGCATGCCTTGTCTTCATGATTCTATGCAGTTGCACCTCTGACCTGTTTGAAGGATCACCCTAGAAAGGGTGAGAAGCTTACCTTATCACCCAGTGGTACATTAGCTGCTATAACAGATTCACTTGGTCGCATTCTGCTGCTAGATACTCAAGCACTTGTTGTGGTGCGCCTATGGAAGGTTTGTTTGATTTCTCACGTGACCTATTGAATCTCCATCTCTCCCACAAAAGCAAGAAAAAAGAACAGACTAGGGTTACTTTTATCCCTCCGCTTCCCTGTCTGAGTTCTGATGTTACTGCAGGGATACCGAGATGCCAGCTGCTTATTCATGGAGATGTTGGTCAATAAAGATTTTGCATCATCAAGCTCCACGCATCATGAACCAATGAAGAGCGATTACTGCTTGTGTTTGGCTATTCATGCGCCCAGGAAAGGAATTATCGAGGTACATTTTCACTCTAACAAGAGTCAAGATTAATAGTACTATTTAATATTTAATTCTTAAATTTAGCATTATATTCTTAGCTGCATCATGTGATTTCTTGCTGGTTTTGATTGTTAACCGTTCCCTTATTGATCAATTTCGTTCAGATCTGGCAGATGAGAACTGGGCCACGTCTTCGAACCATTGCATGCGCAAAAGGTAGCAAAATGCTGCAGCCCTCCTACAGGTTTGGCGCATCAATGTGGTCTCCATATGTGCCCCTGGAAGTCTTCTTGTTACATGGTGATTCTGGACAGATTTCAGTTTTAAATCGAACTTTGGATTAATGATTGGCTTTGATTTTATTTCATGTTATTTATGTTCTCTGTGTTACAACAACCCCTGTATTTTTCAATATTCAATGCAGTAAAGATGATTGTTTTCATTCAAGTCCTCTGCCAAGGGCAATGCAAAAAGAGAAGATATTTCCACAGGGATGGCCTATCTCCTGTTGAACTTGGCATTGCTCAAAGGTCAAACAACACTTCGTTATGTGTGCTTAGCATAAATTGCATATAAAAAAATTTACATATAGTAGGTACTGTGTGTTTGTGTGTGTATAATAAGAGATTGGGCCAAAATCGATGTGACTGGAGCAAAAAGGTCGCCCCTCTGCTTTCGAGACCTACTTCATGAAAAGGCCTTCCTTCCTTCCTTCTTTTCTTCATGTCCTTTGTCTAAGCTTAGGGAAGAGAGTGAAGGCAAATTAGGATACGGATTGATGCTTAGGGAGAAAATAGAAACCAAGGCAATTTTCTATAATTTTAGGGAATGTTTCTTTACATCCATACCAAAGTTCAAGGTTACATTACAGTTCCTTATCCCCCCCCCCGGGGGGGAAAAGAACTAAGAGTAAAAAAAAGAAGTCACTGTCGAACAACCTTTTATGAGATAAAAAAGGGTCATTATAAAACAACCTTTTTTGTCTTTTCGTTAATAGAAAGAAATAAATAAAAAATCATATATTTAATTTTAACTTTATTTACTAGTCACTTTCAACATTTTTCATAAAAAAAAGGAAAACATTAATTTTATTTATATTTAATATATGATACGTAGTAAGAAAACAAAACCAACGTAACAATAAATCAACAATAAAATGGTATATTGGTAAGGAAATTCAATAAAATTACTTGTGAATAAAATTAAAATAAACATTGCAAGTGGGGATTTATCTTTATGCCCCTTGTTGGACTTGACTCATAAATATAGTATAGGTGTACACCACAAGATCGGAAACATCAAGGAGCTCCCATGAGTGTGACATAGCAACACCGTATCATATTCATGTGAAACACCCCCCTCCTCTCATTCTCTCATTTGGGTACAACCACTTTTCTGAAACATTATATAAAGCAGTACAACTATAGAATTACTCTATTCAATCTGAACATAAGTCACTTTTTATTGTTTTATAGAAAATGTTTATATCAAATTTATTATGTCAATTTCTCCGATCACATATAATTATATGCTATGTTTATAAAATGTTATCATTTAACTATAAATAAATTTTTTAAAAAAGGGATGTATGTCTAAATGTGATTAGATGAGTTGATATAAGGGATATAAGGAAATTGATGTAAGCATGATTGTTTATTAAAATCAAGAAAAATTAGTTATCTAATTAAATTGGCTTTAAAATAGAATAAGATGAGATTTCATCTTTATCCATGATAATAATTTAAAAGGAATAAATAATCTTAATATTCTCTTTAAATAAATACATTTTTTAAAAAAATGCACTAAAAACTCTAAAAAAAATTTATGTGAAATAACCTATATTTATTTATGGACCATAGTTAGATGAAGTTCCCGTTAATATCTATAATCACACTTAATCTTGTCCACATGTGATTAAGGAATTTGATGCAATGAATATAAAAAACTCAATTTAAATTTGCTCTTCTTTCTTTAACCACAACTTTTTTTCCGAAACACGATGACTCATAGTATTTACAATGAACAAGAGTGTTAATATCCATGCATTGAATCTTAAATTTTGTGGGCAGTTATACATTGAATCTGTTCAGACAAAAATGTTCTTTTTTACCAGATGAATAATTAATTACTACCACATTTTTCATTTGACCTTGGACATTAATTACTCCTTAATGCCATTAATTTTCAAACAATAATGAATTAATGATCATTTAGTGCTCTGTTTCCGGCATTTTGGATTCTCCGATCTGCTGGTTATATATTGCCCTCGGTATCATCAACATGAGTTAACCTCGCCAACAAACTTCAAATCATCCATCCATGGACTTCTCCCTCTTCTCCTTCGTCTTCTTCTCCATCTTCATCACTTTCCAGAGTCCCATTGCTGCTTCGAATCTTCACAGATTCAAGCAACTCAGTTCCCAGCTTCTTCTTCAGCCCACCATTTCTTCTAATGACACCCCACCAACCACATACTTCGAGGTAACTAAACCCATCAAACTTCCTCGCGCAAAGCCTTGTTCGTATCACATTCTCCACCATGATTTCGCCTCCACATATGGCAAACCTCCTGTTGTTGCAAATTATACCCCTCCCTCGCATTGCCCATCTCACAAGTTCTCCAAAATTGTCCTTGAGTGGAAAGCGACTTCCAAAGGAAGACAATTTGATCGCATCTTTGGAGTGTGGCTTGGTGGAGTCGAGATTCTCCGGAGTTGCACGGCGGAGCCTAGGGCCACTGGTATTGTTTGGACTGTTAAGAAGGACATTACAAGGTACTATTCGGTGCTAATGAAGAATAATACTCTAGCTGTTTATATGGGTAATATTGTTGATAGTACTTATACTGGGGTCTACCATGTTGATATCTTCATTCATTTTTATCCTCATGAGGAGAAGACTCTGAGCAGTCACCGACCCAAGTCTGAGAATTTAGCACCTGGGTATGATGGCCCTGCGGATTTGATTTTGCCTATTTCTCGAGATTTTCCTGTAAAAGAGGGGTTGTGGTTTGAAATTGTGAATTCTTCAGATACAAAAACGAAGGAATTCAAAATTCCTGGGAATGCTTACAGGGCTGTGCTGGAGGTGTATGTTTCATTTCATGAGAATGATGAGTTTTGGTATTCGAATCCATCAAATGAGTACATTGATGCAAACAACCTTACTGATGTACCTGGAAATGGACCATTTAGGGATATTATGGTCTTTCTTGATAATTACGGTGTTGGGAGAGTTTGGCCATTTACTGTAATATATACAGGAGGCTTTAATCCCCTCATGTGGAGACCCATTACTGGCATTGGTTCATTTGATCTTCCCTCTTATGACTTGGAAATGACACCCTTATTGGGGAAAATGCTAGATGGAAATACCCATTCGCTGAGTTTTACTATAGATTATGCCTTGAATGTGTGGTATATTGATGCAAATTTACACCTTTGGTTGGATGAAAAGAGCAAGAAAACAGAAGGGAAGGTTTCAAACTACATGAGCAGCAAGAAGCCAGTGGTTGAATCCTTGTCATCGGATTTTGCAGGTTCAAATCTACCTTTTTGGACTGGTTCAAGGGCGTTCGATTTTACAAAAGGATGGGTGAAATCCTCTTACGGTAATATCACAACCAGTTATCTTCAACTCTTGCTTTACATAAATGAAATGGAAATGGAGAATGGTGGGAAAAAGGAAATTGTAAAACAAATCATTTATGTCAATGAATCTGTTTATACCAGGTCTCCTCCATCCTATGATGCTCATATGACCACTGAAACACACAGGGAATTTTCCCTTCACTTGCACACAGATGATGTCGATCAAGCTAATGAGACTCTATCTGTTACCAACGTAACATTGGGATTTATTGAGATAAAGTCTCTGCGTACAGAATCTGGATTCTTTAACAGCTCTCTCAGAAATTTGCAGAATGGTGAGGGTAGTATGGTTGTCAAAGACCATTTGGTTGTCAGTGGAATTGGCAGCACACAACAAGATTATAATTATGAAACCGATGAGTTTTGCTATTTCAGAAATGTGAGCAGCTTAAATTATACCATTCTCCATGACGAAGTTGGAGATTCATGCCGTAAGAGAAGTCGCCATCATTTTGGTGTTGGTTTAACTAAGTTACCTCTATTGTTCAAGGAGACTTTTTCTCCAGATGGGAACTGATGGGTTTAGGCTCTGATCTTGGCTTCACAGGTTCTCTGTACAAAGACTTTTCTTTAAAGCTTCATTCTATCCAGGATCAATATTGAGCTAGAGTAAGAAATCAGATTGAAAAATCATGCCGAAGTTTGAAATGATTCTTATCTAAGAACTTCTAATGATTAAATAAGTTTTTTTAGTAATGGATTCATAATTTATACAGTTTCTGGTTTGAATGGAGGCGGTTTCAGATTTGACTAAAGCACAGCCAAAATTCATAAGTGGCATAGACTGTGTAGCATACACAAGTTATGTCAATGAAAATAGATACGAAAATATTCCAAAGCTAGATGGAGGACATATTTACTTGATGTTCATGTATTGTCTTCGTCTATCATATTTTTTTTTTTGGTTAGAAATTGGGTGTATAAAATTCAAAGTATTGAAGCATCTCAAGTTTTAATTCTTCACTCTTAAATAACATTATCGATTTAAAAATTAAGTACTTTTTCTATCCTCTTAAAAAAGAAAGGAGATTTTAAATAAAAACATTAAATACTCTTTGACCTTGAGTGTTTGACCAAGAAAAGAGAAAAAGGTTCAATATTTGAGAATTTTATGTAAAGTAAGACATATTTATCTGTAACCACAATTTTCCATAACACCACCTAGATTTACAATAAAAAGAGTAGTAATATCCGTGCGTTGAATCTTATTTTTTGGGTAGTATACAACGATTCTATTTGAACAAAAACGTTCCTTTTACCATGTCAATCATTAACTACTATTACTTTCTCTTTGACCTTAGAATATTAATTTCGCTTTAAAGTTTAATCCCATTAATATCCAAACAACAATGATCATTTTCTTATAGCTACAGGAGCATTCAGTGCTCTGTTTCCTGGATTTTGGATGCTTTGTTCTGTTGGATGCATATTGCTCTCAGTATCATCCATGGATTTCTTCGTCTCCTTCACCATCTTCTTCATTTTCCAGAATCCCATTTCTGCATCGAATCGTCACGGATTCAAGCACCTCAGTTCCCAGCTTCTTCTTCTTCAATCGTCCAATGACACACCACCAACCACACACTTCGAGATAACCAAACCCATCCAACTTTTTCGCACGAAGCGTTGCCCGTATCACATTTTCCACCATGATTTTGCCTACACATATCGCAAACTCCCATCGTAGCAAATTATACTCCTCCCTGCCATTGCCTATCTCACAAGTTCTCCAAATTGTCCTCGAATTGAACGCGACTTGCAGAGGAACACAAATCGATAGCATCTTTGGAGAGCATGGATTGGCGGGGTTGAGATCCTCCGGAGCTGCACGGCGGAGCCAACGGAAAATGGCATTGTCTGGAGCGTTGAGAAGGACATTGCAAGGTATTATTCGACGCTAATGAAGGATATTACTCTTGCTGCTTATATGGGTAATATTATTGACGGTACGGATAATGAGCTTTGCCATGTTGATATATTCATTCATTTTCATCCTCCTGATGATAAGACTAAAAAGTCTGAGAATTTAGCACCTGGTTTCGGCGGCTCTGAGGATTTGATTGTACCCATTTCTCGAAATCTTCCATTAAATGATGGGTTGTGGTTTGAAATTGAGAATTCCACAGATACGAAGAAGAAGGAATTCAAAATCCCTCAGAATGCTTACAGGGCTGTGTTGGAGGTGTATGTTTCGTTCCATGAGAAAGATGAGTTTTGATATTCGAATCCATCAAATAAATACATTGCTGCTAACAATCTTACAAATGTGTGGTATCTTGATGCAAATTTACAGCTTTGGTTGGATGAAAAGAGCAAGAAAACACAAGGGGAAGTTTCAAACTACATCAGCAAGAAGGCTCTGGTTGAATCCTCAGCACCAGATTTTGACAATAATAAAATGGTAAGGAGGAATGTCCTTACAAGAGGATGGGTGAAATACTCTTTTGGTAATATCACAACCAGTTTTGTTCAAGACTTGTTTTTCAACAATACAATGGCAAGGAGGAATAATAGGGAAAAGCAAATTGTGAACCAAATCATCCTTTTCAATGACTCTGTTCTTGCTAGCTCTCCATCATCATCATCATCCTCCTCTGTTCCTTATTTGATCACTGAAACACGCTGGAATTTTTCCCTAAACTTGCACAAAGATACGGAAGGTCAAGAGAATAAAACTGTATCTGTTGGTTTTACTAACATAGCATTGGGATATGTTGAGAGGAAGTCTCTTGTGAGTACAGAATTTGGATTCTCTAGTAACAGCTCTCTCAGAAATGTGCAGAACGGTCAGGTTAGTTTAATGTTGGAGGGAATTTTTTTGTTGGGGTAGGTGGTAGTACACAAAAAGATTACAACTATAAAAGCAATGATTTTTGCTATTTTAGAAATGTGAGCAGCTCAAATGACACTATTCTTCATGATAAAGTTGGAGATCTATGCCATAACAAAAGTGCCATCATTTTGGTGTTGGCTTAACCAACAAGTTACCTATTCTGTTCAAAGGCTCTTTCTCTCCAGATGAGAACAGAGGGGTTTAGATTCTAATCTTGGTTTGTTCAAGGGCTTTCCTTTGAGAAGCTCCAAACTATATGGGGTCAATAATATTAGCCTCAATGATTAGGTGCTTGTTTGGCAACATCGTTGCCAAAACGGTACACGTAAGTCGAGATAAAACCATCTTGAAATCTGTAAAAACCATCTCGAAATCCATAAAAACCATCTTGAAATCTGTAAAACCATCTCGAAATCTATAAAATGCCTCGAAATCTGTAAACTCATTTCTCCCAACGAAGTTTTCAAACAAGCACTAGATTGTAATCAAGATGGGCTTTCCTCCGACTCTTGATGTTACGAATACTTCTGTTTTCTTCCGTCAAATGAATTTTATTAAACAGAGAGGTTCTGTCACGTCAACTACCAAAGACTCCATAATGCAAATGAGACCGCCAACCAACTTTCAACTAAGATGTCTGGTGTTTTTTTTGGGGGGGGGGGTTTACAAAGATGAGGAAATTAGTGAAATAAACTGAAAAAACTATTTATTAAGAAAAAGGGATATATTTAGAATTAAGACAAGAATTCTTTCCCGTGTATAAAAAAAAAGAATTAAGACAAGAAAAACAAAGTTGCTAGTCACTGCATTTGCTATTCTACATTTTAGAGGTGGTTTCAGTGTAATAGACTAATAGTGCTAAATTTTGTACTATTCATATTTAATTTTTTTCAAGAATTATTTTCATGTCTACATAATCTAAAATGAAAATGATATCTTGATTATCAGTTTTTTTAAAAAAATAATTTTTTATTTAAAAATAAATTTATCAATTGAAAAATTGAAATCTAAAATAACTGTATTTTGGACAGAGCTCAGGAGGGCCAAAACCCTGCGGTTTCCGCTAAAAAGTAGGCTAGTTGCTTCTTGGTCTCATATTACAGAAGACAGTAAGGTCTAGAAATGGATTTTTATCTCTCGCGTTTCCTCCCTTCTTGCCTCTTCGTCATCTTCTTTCTCCCGCCTCTCATTTCCTCAGCAAATCTTTACAAGTTAAAGCAATTTAGATCAAAGCTCTTTGATGAATCCACTTCTTTCAACGACACCCCACCCACCCAGTACTTCGAGGTTACCAAACCTATCGAACTCCCCCACACGAAACCCTGTTCATACCACATTCTTCACCATGATTTCGGCTATACATATGGCAAACCTCCTCTTCTTGCTGATTATGTCCCTC
>JANTPZ010012470.1:0-12297 GCA_025593235.1 Vachellia pachyceras | reverse complement strand
TGTGAAACTATAAGGGAAGGGGGGAAGAAGTAGGTGACATGATGTAATGGGAATCAACCTACAAACAGCATCTGTTGTTAATGTTTTCAAAATTTTATATATCTTTTTATTAATTATTATTTTTATGAGTAATATAGAAATCGAAATATAAATAGATATCGCACCAAGGATGAGTTGTTATCTATGTGACACTTTTTGTCCCTTTGTCGGCCTATCAATACACCGCGAATATTGCTGCCTTCTTTCTCTCTCTCCCCTTCTTTTTTTTTCTCCCTCTTGATTATTAATTAATTTACTCTCTTTTTTGCATCTAATTTTTTAAATTATATACACATATACATTATATATACACCTCAGAATAAATGACTTTGCTTACAATTCCAGCATCCTCCATTTTATATACTTATTGTTCCTTTCCCTTCACCCTCTCTCTCTCTGTATGTATATATTGTGCTTGTTTGGCGAAGCGATTGTGAAAGTTAAACACACGTTGAACAATGTTTTTTCGCAAAACAACATAGTGCTTGTTTGGGAACACCGTTTCCCAAACGGTACACGCATGTCAAAACAAAACCGTATCGAAATCTGTAAAAACAACTTGAAATCCATAAAAACCATCTCCAAAATCTATAAAATCACCTCGGAAGCTGTGAACTCTTTTCTCTCAATGGAATCCCAACACATGATCTCCTTCACATATTTATCTCGACTTCCGTAAAAGTACTTATATACTGTGTTTCTAAACTGACATTTATTCTTTCATAGCCAATAAAATTATAACATTATATGTATATATATCTGCTTATTATTGAGATTCTGCCTTCTCCATTGTTTTGGTTAGATTGCATATTTATATATAGACAGACATACATACATACATACATACATACATACATGTTATAATTTTCAAGTCATATGTGATAATTTTATTATTTCTATCAAAGATACTGTGCTTCTGATGACATTAATGAATAACATGTATAAATAAATTAATTCAGTGGTTTATTTATTTGTGAACATAAAGATAGAGGGCTGGTGAATGAACAGCATCCGATCCTACATTTATACCAATCTATATGTTCCCTATACACCTGTGTATATATATATCTACACACAAACATGCATACATGCATATCATTACATTTTAATAAAAGTGGATGAAAATAATAATATACAACCAAAAAAAGCTGAAAATATATTATTATAAAATTGATTATATGAATATACCTGAAATTTTGTTCCAGGATTCAAGCCTTTCGCTAATAAATTTTGCAATGAAAGATTTTTCAACAATTTTACCTATGTTTTAAGTTCATAATTATAACCATAGTTAAAACTCAGGTTTTAGTTCAAAACTTTTATTCATGAAATAGATATGATATGTTTTTACACACGGAAACTAAGTTACAATTCTCACCGATTTTTCCATAACATTATATTATTATTTAATAATTGCATACATCATGGAAAGAATTAAACACAACACCAAGTGGATGATTTAAGTGCTTGTTTATATTGGTGTTTTAGAATTCCAAACTAACTTTTCTAATACAATTTTAATATTTACGAAATAAGTATACGAAAAGAATCTAACATTTAAACATACTTATAAAAAGTGGATCTAATTAAACAAGTCCTTGTAAACTTCTTGTTAAATCCAAACCAAACCAGTTCGATGTGGGACTTCTCCACTTAGCTGCTTCTCACACTGATGAGTCGTACGTCCACTCACATTTGATATTCTTAAGTAAAAGAAAAGGAAGGAAGAACGCTTAAGAAGCCAGAGATGAAATGAAATGTTTCTCCTGAGCAGAAGAAGAAGGAGAAGAAGGAGGAGGGAATAATAATTGAAGAAGCAGGTGCACATGTAACATACATTTGAAGCCACATATACGTTTGTACTTGCAATATTATCTCTCTCTCACTCTCATTCATAAATATTGGGTTTGTCTGTAACAACGTTTCAAAAAGCCGAACGAACGTTCAATAATGTTTTTTGCAGAACAAGATAATCTCATTCATATATTTACTTTGACTTATGTAAAAGTGATTCTCTAACGCGTTTCCAAACAGACATATTATTATCACGAGAGGCTCATATATTATATTTGAGCATAGTCTTCAGTACATAGTAGTAGTTATTATCATTGCCATTATAAACTGTGCACATATATGAACATACAGTGATACAAGCTGTATCATTATTTATATCATCAGGTGCCTCCTTCAATATGCGACAAAAACACTCTAGCAACACCAAGACAAGCCTGTTACTCATCACCCACTTTTAATTTTTTGGCAAATCTTTCTTTCTTTCCAGTGGGATTACAATTTGGAGGCAACTCATTATTATACCCGTGATTGTACCAGTCTAGAAACACGATAGAAAAGTACTTTTATACAAGTCGAGGTAATTATGTGAAATAGATTATCTAATATTACGGAAAACACTGTTAAACGTATGTTCCAAAAAAAAAAGCCCATTAACTCTTAATATACATGTGCGCGCGCGGTTTATATATGATTTAATATATTTTTTGTTAATTTTGCTAAATGTTGATATATATACATATAGATAACGATATGTATTTTGTGGATTTGATGTTATCTATATTATATGATGTGAGATTTTCCACGTAGTGTACCCCACAGAATAAGAATTGCATGGTGCATCATATGATCTTGCTTTTGATTCAAATTATTGGTTCCTCTCTCTCTCTCTCTCTGTATATATTTTCCCTTGTTAGGCACTGCTTTAATTTCACCATGTGATCTTGTTTGGATCAATAAGTCTTCAATTTTACATGCATGGCGGATATATATATAGAGAGAGAGAGAGAGAGAGAGTAAACGAAAAGACAAATATCGCCCGTAGAGAGTCACACGTGAGTAAATAGTATATATCATAAAGTTTGGTAACTTTGAGGGGAGGTTGAAAATTTTGGCACCCACTTCACAAACTAACAAATTAATACACCTCTCTAGTCTCATTAGTTAATAGTATATTAAATTAATAAAATTTACTAACTTTACCTCCTAGTAATGAAAATTTGAAAGAGAGAATACAATAAGCATTACTCCGTCTCCTAATGTCTTATATTGTACCTGTTTGAAAACGCGGTAGAGAAGTACTTTTACACAAGTTGAGGTGAATATGTGAAGGTGATTATCTCATTTTGCGGAATAACATTGTTGAACGTACGTTTGGATTTTTCAAACGCTCTGCCAAACAAACCTATTAATCAAAAGCTAAAGAATTCTTTTGGAAGCTGCCTTATACACACACATGTGCATAAAAAAAACCCTTCTCTCTATCTTATAAAATACTAAAAATAGTACATAAGTAAAGCTGATCATTAAGAAGAAGGAGACGAAGGAAGAGTTTTATTTTCTTTTTCTTTCTCTCTTTTCATTTTTTTTTCAAAAGTTTAAAAGGGAATAAAGAATGGCCCCAATGACACTAACAATTCCACCAATGCTACACTTTTTGTTGGTCTTTGCCATAACATAAAATTCCCATCCAAAATGCCATGGGTCCCTGTCCTTGCATGACCTATCGGTATGTAATATTTAACTAAATGATTCTCCCACCTATTTTTTTGCTGTAAATTCACAGCATAATATTCTAGTCTTCTGCTAATAAACATCTGATGTGCATATATAAATAATCTAGACTATAAATTATCGTTACTTTTGAATTATTCACATCTGTTTATCAGTGTAACTACGGTTGTCATCAAATGGATCATAGAATCTACTTTGATGTACCCTTAGCTTTTATCTGATCTATAATTCATTTATAACATATTTATTAGAACCGATAATGCATCAATAAAGATTGACTAGTGTGTATTTGGGAACTCCGTTGGGAGAAATAAGTTCTGTTTAAATAAAGGAGTTTACAGATTTTTAGATGGTTTTGCGGAGTTTAAGATGGTTTGTATGGACTTTGATATGGCTTTTACAGATTTCGAGATGATTTTGTTTCGACTTACGTGCACCGTTGAAGAAAAGAAGTTCTCAAACAAGCACTAAGTTGTTAAAAACTTGTCTCATATTTTTAAACTTTAAGTCTAATGCGAGACTGTCAATATAAAGCCCCTCATTAATACCAATAGAGGTATGAACATATCGATAAGGATACATATATTCTTATATATCATGTTAGGCATGTGGTCCAAGTCCTGTTTCTAATTACAAGATCATCTTCATGGCCAAGATGGATAACTATGGCTGCTTTTATAAGCATTTTTGAGTTGTGAGGGATGTTTTGACATTGATATATAAACCCTCTCAAGATCAAACTTTTCTAATTTTATGATTATTGTCACACAGCAAAATGAAGAATTAATTAATGGGTAATTTGTGTACTGTTCATTACCACAATTCATACTATTTAATTTACAAATAATGAGCAATGCCAATTATTATTTTTCAAATTCTACCACCAAAGTATCGATGTGGGACCTTGTTGACCGGTAGGACGTAAGTCGTAATAGTGCCCGTTTGAGAACGCGGTAGAAAAGTACTTTTACGCAAGTCGAGGTAAATATGTGAATGAGATTATCTTATTTTGTAGAAAAACACCGTTGAACATGCATGTTTTTTGCTTTTGCAAACGCTCCAACAAACAAACTAATAGTAAACCTTACTATAAGTGGTTTAAGGGTTGTAAGCTCAAGTTGGGAGCGCTTTTAAATCCTAACTTATTGTATACTTTTTTTAGAGTAAAGTAGCATCTAGCAACTAAGAAACCCCACATTTAGTATCCTAATATTATTTATGATCCATTTAACATAGTTTATTCTGCTGCATCTAATGTATCCTTATGTCATTATCTATGACCATAATATTATTTATGGTGTAGGATACTGGTTGTACTATAAATAAAATTACTGTAATGAATACTATCAAAAAAACATCAGGGTGATAAGTATTACTTATGTTTAAACTGAAGGGAGAAAAAAAATGAAGAAATATGCTGCAATAATTAGTCGTTTTACCCGGGTTAAGACGGCTCTTAAGCACCGATTCCATAGCAGGTCATTAGTTAATTTTGCTATTGGTACGTAGAAAATCAACACCATCGTTACTTATTTATAAAATTGTCACCGATCATATTTTTACGCCATCTCCATTGAAACAGATGTAAATAGGCTGATGATGTGAAAAAAGAAAAAGGAACAGAAAAGATTTTCTCCACCGGGGATATGGTTAAGTGTTGATAATGAGGAAAATGATGGAAGGGACATGACACGACACAAAGAAAAAATAATAAAGAAGAGAAGAAGAGGGTAGCTTTCATACATACATACATAAGAGAGGGGACCCTCAAGAGGGCAAATCCCACAAAGTTGCTTGCTAGATGCAAAACATAGCACGCACGCTTTGTTTGTTATTATTAATAATAGGGCCAAACGAGGTGTCCTTAGTATCCATCTAATCTGTCTCCTTCTTGTTGCCTTGCTTTCTCCCTTCACACCATTGTGTCCGTTTGGAAAAGCGGTGGAGAAGTATTTTTACCATTTACGAGGTAAATGTGTGATGGAGATTATCTCGTTTTACGGAAAAACACTGTTGAATGCACTTTTGTGACTGTTAAACGCTTTGCCAAACATAGTGATTGTTAAAGATCCCTCCCCCTCTCTCTCCATTATCTCTATATTTTGTCTCCACACATATATATGCAACCCCTCTCTCTCTTTATTAATCATCACTTAATTATCCATTAATCACTGATTAATTAACCAACAAATATATTCACATCAAGTTTCATTTCATATGTATCGATCACACGTGAGACAAACTCATCTCCTTCCTTCCTCTCGTGGGACACCTTGTTTTTCTTCCTTTTTAAGCTTCAATTAAACTATCATGACTAACTCATCACCTACTCAACTATGAGATACAGATCACTCTAACTTAAACGTCTCACCTAATTACTTCTATTTTTAGATTCATCAGTATACATACATATATCTGCGTTAGTGTATGTTGAGTATTTATGTAACTTGGCATGAACAGTGTCTAATGTAACATTCTTATAGCCTCCCTCGTAGATATTGTCCATATTACAAACAGAGTAATAAGGTTTTGTTTCTATGAGTTTCTACAATAACCCAAAAAACGCGTCTACGAGGGGAAGGTATTCATACCCTTATAAGGCATGTTCTGTTCTCCTTCCCAAACCGATGTGGGACTTTACATTGACCCCCATAGGGGCCAGCGTCCCGCTGGCACACCGACCGAAGGCTTGGCTGTAATACAATTTGTAACATCCTTAGAGCCATCCCTCGTAGATATTGTCCCTGTTGCAAATAAAGCAGGGTTTTGTTTCTCTGGGTTTTTAACAATAATCCAGAAAACACGTCTACCAGGGGAATGTATCCACACTTTTATAAGGCATGCTTCATTCTCCTTCCCAACCGATATGGGACTTTACATCCAACATCGGATATATCGATACTAACAATATAAAATCAGTTAAAAATCTATAAGTTCATTTCGAGATTTAAGTTAAGATGTGTGGTCGACTCATATAAGAACACTCTCTTCTCATTGTCTCAAGCCTATTTTAATTATACCCTCTCCCGTTTTCATGCACGCATAAGGAGAATCCACCTACTTTATGTTTAAGGATCTTTGCTTTTTTTTGAAAGAATAT
The DNA here is from genome assembly GCA_025593235.1 of Vachellia pachyceras. Taxonomy (NCBI): domain Eukaryota; kingdom Viridiplantae; phylum Streptophyta; class Magnoliopsida; order Fabales; family Fabaceae; genus Vachellia; species Vachellia pachyceras. Next base: position 5,633 of record JANTPZ010012470.1, on the reverse strand, counting down.
TTAAGAATCTTTCTGATAGTGAACCTCTTTGATTCTATGTTAATTCATTTTTGAGGCTTAATTAATATTAAAGTCTCTGTCCATTGTGTAATGGATCTTATTGCATGTAATTAATGCATCGTTATCTCTAGTTAATTAACTCTCTTGATCAACTTCCCTCCTCATTGAATGTCTACTTAATGATTATTTGTGAACACCGTTTCCCCAACGGTATACGCAATTCAAGACAAAATCATCTTAAAATATGTAAAAACTATATCAAAATCCATAAAAACCATCTTGAAATCCGTAAAACCATCTAGAAATCGTTAAAATATCCGACATTTGTAAACTTATTTTTCCCGACGGAATTCCCAAACACACCCTTACTATTAGCTCATATAATGCTTCATCCAACTTTGAGATGATTGGTGTTTCCTTGATGAAGAGTTTTATTTGTTTACAAATATTAATTAATTACAAACACTACCAGAAAAATATCATTTCCATCGCTAAATGGCTATTTTTCATAAGAAAATTTCTATTTAGCGACGGAAAATATTAACAACTCTCATTTTAGTGATGGAAAATAGCTAAATGGCATTTTTCTGATAGTAAATTTATAGAAAGCTTGATTTAATTATTTCTATATATATAAGTGAAGAATTAGTATATGATGACGTCTATATATAGCGTAAAGGTTGGGAGGGGTGGACCAAAATTTTATTGCAGAATTATTTGATAGTAACAAGTGATGAGAGTCATGATGCAAAAGTAAGAAAATAGAGAGAATAGGACCACAAAAATAATTGTCCAACCTTTTTCCAGTAACATTATTTGTCTACTCTTTTTAATGATAACGCCTTGGTCACTTTCACCCTCACAACCTATATTTAATCATTTTCATATCATTTTTTCAAAAAAAATGAAAAATTAAAATCGGAAACTAATCATTTCACTATAAATGAACAAATCGAGAAGGATGTATATAGTTGAATATATAAAATACGCATTAGTTATCTAATATTACTTCTCCTTATACTAAATCTAGCAACTGGTTTCTTTTTTAATTTTGTTTAGATTTAAAACTTAACCAAATTTTTCACTATGCTATCTAAATAAGTTTATATCGAATTGATTTTTTAATAAAAACATATTTATATATAAATCATATTATACTAATGGACTTTTATCTAAATTATTGCATAAAAAATACGGTTGTGCTAGAAATTACTCATAGCAAATGTTATTCTAAATAAGCTCATGAACGATCATGCAATTTTGCATTCCCATTTGCACTTGACGCTAGTGTGAATTCAATGTCGTGAAACACCGCATCTAAGTGTATTTGGAGAAGCGTTTTTCCCTCTTTTTTTCCCACTTTACACATAAATAGGGATAACATTCCTCTTACATATTTATCTCAATTTGTGTAAAAATATTTTTTAACGGATTCCCAAAAGGATACTAAATTTACACCTCAAACAAAATCTTATATTGAGTAATATATATATGGGATTAAGTAGAGAGTGGAACAAGTGGTGGTTTTTTCATATATAGGATCCGTTTGGGAAAGTAGTGAAGAAGTGTTTTTACCATTTATGAGGTAAATGTGTAAAAAAATTATCTTGTTTTACGAAAAAATATTGGTGAACTTATTTTTAGGGTTTTCAATCGTTTTGCCAAACACCCTAATAATTTTAATTGGGAAACAGAGAGAGTTTACTGCAGAGAGAAGGGGTTTCATAATAATTTTGGGGAATGTGTGTGCGCGTGAGAGATGGATGTGTATTGATATATATATATACACACATGGATATATGAACATTCTCATCAGCGTCCTGTCTCTGCATGCACAGGCATTATATAGCCATTCATCTTTGATTAGACTGTGCGTGAAGACCCCTATTAGCTTGATTCCCAACACCACCATTCGTGGCTCTTGTTCCTTCAATCATGTTTCACCCCTTTCTCTCTTCCTTTCTTTCAACTATTCCTGTTTTCTTACTGTTAACCTTTGTCTATACATTCACGTTATGATACTCTTCTATGTTCCCCCAAGCGGATTATGTAAGGCAAGATTTGTTGCTATATGTATTGATGAACAACATATAATATGTCTATTCCTACTATATAGTATAATTTTTACTACTGAAATTAGCGCCCTTTTTAAAAAAGAGAGTAAAAAGTGGAGGCGGTCTACTTTTGGCGTCATATTCAATATATAGGGCGCCAAAAGCCCTTCTGATACGACAAGACATACATTGATAGCGCGCAGACCACCGCTTCCCTATGTATAGAGCAGACCGGCTACACCTCTCCTTCTCGGCTTCTCCCTTCTCCCTTCTCCCGTGCACTCCTCCAATCTCGTCCAAGCGTTGCTATGCCCAACCTCATCCAAGCGTCCAGATTCTTCCGAGCATCGTTGTCTTGCCAAGAAAGCTCAAGCGTTGTCATCTCGCCGGTTGTCTTCTTCTTATCTAGTTTTCGAATTGGCTTGCAGGTTAGATTCTTCCCCCATTTCACTATTTCACTGTACATGCATGTCTTTTATTTTAATCTTACTTGCATGTCTTCTTATTCTCATTATAATAAATTATCCATTTACCATGATGGTGAGAGTTTATCTTTTCATTGTTGTTGTTTTATTTTTCAATTAATTTGCATGAGCTTTCTTGCCTGAAGGAGGCATTAGTAATTGTACTCTCTCATTTCCAACTAGTAAAGAGAATATATGGCCATTCATAACTTGGTTATTTACGGGTTCCATCTGCAATCATACTCTTTTCTGCTCAAGTCATTGTCACAGAGTTTTGGTTCATTTCATTAGCATTATTTTAGTCCATTTGGATCCTGTAGGGACAAATGAATTAAAATGTTTTGCTTTAGTAAAAATGTAATCCTGATATGTTTTATTATGTCTGGCCTTGATCTGGTGTATAAAATAGAACTGTAAACTGAATCAGACAGTAAAGGAGTTAAATAAAATTGCAAATAATTTTTTTTAAAAAAATATATACCCTACGACGCCCTATTTTAAAATATAAGGTGCCGTAGGTCTATCTTACGGCGCCTTTCACCATATAGGCCACCGTAGGTCCTAACTTTCTATTCTCCTCACATATACGCCCCCCGAAAAAGGATCAATTGGGTTCAAAATAGTGCGTAAAAAAATATTTTTGTAGTAGTGTATTTAGAAAAGCGGTGAATAAGTGCTATCACATAAGTCGATGTAAATATGTGAAGGAAATTATCTCGATTTACGGTAAAATACTATTGAACATCTTTTGAGGGGTAAAAAAATTTATCCAGGACAATGCTATTTCATTAAGAACAATGCTGTGTTTTAAAGAGACGATTAGAGCCTAAAATCGAGGTCACATACATGAGGTTATATTTTGAAAAAAAATTGTACTCATAATGAACGCATGCAATAAAGAATTGGTATGACATTCATTCGCTGAAAAGAACATTGTTTTTATAAATTCCGTGGAAAGAGAAGAGGTTAATGATTCGGAGGTATTTTATAAATTTTAAGATAGTTTTACGGATTTTAAGATGTTTTTATGGATTTTAAGATAGTTTTTATAAATTTCAAGATGGTTTTATTTTCATTTATGTGTTATGTTAGAGAAACGGTGTTTTCAAATAAACATATTGTAAAAAAGAAAAGAAAATTTGGATATGTATAAAAAAATGATGTTGAAGGCACCAATGATGTGGAGAGATGAGGAGGCATGGAATCATTTTAAAAATGACAGAGCTAAGAATAGTCATGCAGTTATGATTATAACCTTTTAATTTGTTTAAATATTGGCTGTTGACAGTGCGATTTATATATGGAAACGTCACCTCATATGATAAATCTTCTTGTTATTCTTGTATAAAAGAAAAGATATTACAAGAGAGAAGGTTTATTTTGAATCCACCGTGAAAACAAGATAACATGTCTATTTGGAACATTTACAAAAATGAAACACATATTTAAATGTGTTTTTTTTGTAAAATGAGATAATTTTATCCACATATTTATCTTGACTTGCATAAAATTACCTCTCTGTTATGTTCCCAAACGAGCCTAATGTGTGTGTTTGGGAATCCGTTGAGAAAATGATTTCATATAAATCAAGGTAAGTATATGAAAAGGTTTTTATCTCGATTTACGGAAACATGATTCAAGCATATTTACCAAACATGCACAATATGACTTGAACAAGGTTAAAGTTGTGTTTGGGCAATGCAACCGTGTTGAATACGATGACTTTGGCAATTGTGTGTGTTTGAAAAATCCGTTGGTAGAAAAAAGTTACGGCTTCGGAGGTGATTTTATAGATTTCAAGATGGTTTTGCAGATTTTGAGATAATTTTTATATATTTCAATATAGTTTTTATATATTTCAAAATGGTTTTATTTTATCTTACGTACACCGTTAGAAAAAATGAGTTTCCAAGTAAGTACTGTACTTGTTTTTTCAACTGGGGTTCAGTGAAAAAGAATAATATCTTATAGCATATTGAATCCATGTCTCAATCTTCATAGAAAGATATAGCTATCTTATTTAATGACTAATACCTTGAATAAGATTACCTTACATATGAGGGTACATATGTCTAACAAAAAAATTGCATTAACATTGAATTAGGCTAATATATATTACTAATAATAAATTGTTACTGGTTTTATTTAGGAACAAGGTGGAGAAACACTTTTATACAAGTCGAAACAAATATATGAAGGAGATTATTTCATTCTAAAAAAAAATACTGTTAAAATGTACTTTTAAAATTTTTCAATGGGTTGCTAAACGGCACCACAGTTTAAGAGAGACAATCAATTACCAAAGTCATTTATACCTTCAACTAATTAAATTCCAGGGCTTTATTGGAATTGTGCAAACAATATTTGTAATCTAGATATACAAAAATACAAAATATTAGAGTCACAAGTGTTGCTTTTTGGTCAGTTTTAATTGCCTGGTCAGAGAGAGTTGACCGAGGATGGCAGGGCTGCACTGAAACGTTACAGCCGCAGGGGCCTTTCTGTCATTTTGCAATCTGTAAATTGTGCAGAAAAAGCTTACTCCAATTTCACAGCACCCTGCAACCACACGCCCAGTAACTCCACCACTAGCCTCCCATAGCTTGACTTACGCTCTTAAGCGATCCCCGGCACGTGCCTCCCCTCCCCGCACGTGCCTCCGCCCACGTCATCCCGTCCGTCAAGTTTTCAAACCCCAATACACGCCCCCTCCCCCCTCTCACGTGCCTCCCCCTTCTCTCTCTCTCTCTCTCTCTCTCTGTGTTACATCACGTTTTTTTACCTTCGTTCGTACGCCCTCGGCATAAATACCACACAGCTGCCCTTTCTTCCTCTCCCAAGCCCAGCTCTCTCTCTCTACCCCTTTCTCTCTCTGAAGTCTTCGTACTAACAGAGATTTATGATCCTTTCATCAAAGTTTTGTGCTCAGAAATCGCTTTAGAGTAAAGCTGCTCCGACTATTATAAACGTTCTTTCAAAGTTGCAACCTACGCATTCAAAGCTCTTGTTTGTTTCGGTCCTCTCTGATTCTTCATATCCGATTCCTCCGCCAATTTCAGCATCCTTTTCTCTGGTTTCTTGTTTTTCTATGAGAGCTTGTTGCCTTCTGAAGCTC
>JANTPZ010012469.1:0-10748 GCA_025593235.1 Vachellia pachyceras | reverse complement strand
CCCATTAAAATACCGGGAAGGTGGTGTCTTGAAGAGGGCTGGACATACAGAAGCTTCAGTTGATCTTGCCATACTTGCAGGTTTGGAACCTGTGGCAGTTCTATGTGAAGTTGTAGATGATGATGGTTCCATGGCTAGACTGCCAAAGCTTCGCAAGTTTGCAGAGCGTGAAAACTTGAAAATAATTTCTATTGCTGACTTAATAAGGTATCTGTTTTTGTTTCATGGATGTACCAATACAGTTGTTGCATACATATCTTTGTTGTCATTATGTTTAGATTGTGCATTTACACGGATACCGATATTGAAAATGTTGTTTGATATTCGACAAAATTCTAACTACTTTATTAGAATCTGAATCTGCTCGACTTCTGTGATTTTAATTTTTATGCCCTGTGGCATCCTTGGGAAACGGTTTTTACATTGTCACATGTTAATAAACGAGAATTATTAGCTATAGTCTGTATATGGGAATCCTCAAATCTTTCTTTCGATGGCCCTGCATCATATTCACTAAATAAACAAATTAACAAACATTTTTCTAAGTAAAAAATTCATTATTTACTTGGTCATGTCATCCCTTTTTTCCTTTCCCCACCTCTGGATCCTGTTGTTACTTATTTACTCATCAAGGAGATTAACGCTTATGGCAGATATAGAAGGAAGAGAGATAAATTAGTAGTTCTTGCTGGTGCTGCGCAAATACCTACAATGTGGGGGCCGTTCACAGCTCACTGTTACAGATCACTTTTAGATGGGATGGAACATATTGCAATGGTTAAGGTTTGGAGTTCTTCTGCTTCCATTGAATTTAAATACTCACGTACATAATAATTTACCAATATGTACGTATAATTGTTGTTTCATATTAATTTATTATGTCTAGTGTAAATTTCACTGTTTATACCTGTGTCTTAGCCTTAATTTTGTGCTTGTAATGATAGAAAGCACTTGGATTCTAAATCCATGCTAGTGTTCATGAATTTTGTGAGGAATGGTTTGCATATAACCATGCAAACGCTTATGTAATCATTTAATCTTATCTACGAAGAGGGTGGCTGCTGAAGAGTGACTAGAATTCAAGTAAAACTATGTGGACAAGAAAAACTGTGCATGGAAAGGAGGCCAAATGGTAGACTGAAACCTACTGAATGGGCTGCTTCTTCTAAGATATCTAATACAATTACTGCCATTTTAGTTCTCTTCATATCATACTCCATCTCTTTAGAAGTAGATATTGGTGTCGTTCCTTTTTTATTAAGGTCCTTAAAATTAAAAAAAAAAAATCAAAGAATGATGTTGTTTTTTCAACTGATTTATTTTGTATGTGTGGCCTGTAGTTTTGCCTTTAAGAAATGGGTGCCTGGCAATTCATATCTAAGCTAGTGAACTTTGCAAAATTAGTCTCATGTCTTGTATTTGGATTTTATGTTGTTCATCAGTCAATTCTGTGCATTATTTTCGGTCATAACTCTTTTTTAAACAGGGTGACATTGGGGATGGAAAAGATGTTCTCGTCAGAGTGCACTCTGAGTGTCTCACTGGAGATATATTTGGATCTGCTAGATGCGACTGTGGGAATCAGCTTGGTCTTGCGATGCAGCAGATTGAGGCTGCTGGCAGGGGTGTCCTGGTATATCTCCGAGGACACGAAGGAAGAGGTATTGGGCTTGGCCACAAGCTCCGCGCATACAACTTACAGGATGATGGACGAGATACTGTTGAAGCCAATGAGGAGTTGGGATTGCCTGTTGACTCAAGGGAATATGGCATCGGCGCGCAGGTAATTAGCTTGAAGTGCACTTTATGGATAGAGTATATGACTGCATCAACTACTTTCTTAGCATTCCATGTTAATTTACAATCAACAATTCGATTCGATATAGCCAGAACAAAAAATGTTTAGTAGATCAAGTTAATCAAAAGGAGAGAGATAATTAAGCATGTGAAAGAGATCATTGAAAAGAGGTTCCAACTAGAATCGTTACTTCGTCCACTAGAAGTTGAGTTCATCTTCTGAGGCCTATCAACTTCAAGGCAAAATTGAGCTTTTGTCTACCTAGAATTGGCTCAAGTTGGCACACGGAAGTGTTAAATGTATGACATGCTGAAATGTGTTCTTCATAATTAATTCGATTTGCCCGTCTTTCGTGGATAAGATTTATCTGGGTTTCTTGATATCAACATTCCATGCATGCTCAACGCGATAACTAGAGAAAATATTTCAACATTGTTTTGTCTGAAACCCAACTTGCAGATCTTGAGGGACTTGGGTGTTCGATCGATGAAGCTGATGACAAACAACCCGGCGAAATATGTTGGGCTCAAAGGTTATGGTTTGACAATTTCTGGCAGGATCCCATTAGTAACCCTTATCACAAAGGAAAACCGGAGGTATTTGGAGACAAAACGTGCCAAAATGGGCCACATTTATGGTTTGGACTTCAACAACCAGTTGAACAATTATGCAACTAGCAATGGTAAAGTCAATGCTGATGAATATAATAATGCTGTTCCTGGCTCATGATCTCCCTGCTTTCAAATTTTCCATGAGATAGAAAGCAGAAGAGGAAAACTTGGGTATAATGTTTCAGATGTTTACTGTCAAGTTCTTCTATGAGAACATGATAGGTGTAGAATTTATTTTTTCTTTCTTTATTTTAAAAAATTAAGAGAATTGGTAGCAAATGCTTGGAATTTTTCAGTTCGAAATTGATGAATTCATCAAGTGAGAGAGAAACATGGTTCTATTAGTGGTTTGAGTTTTTCTGGGTTTTTCCCCCTGGTCCTTCCTCAACCAAGCTCAACCTGTGTTTGTATGTAAGCTTGAAAACTTATAAACGATGCGCATTGTTCATGGGCATATTTCGTGTTCAGGTTTCTGCTTCTGTTATGGTCCGATTGAAAGCGTGGAATTGGAGTTTGAGAAGTTGAATTGGGCGTGGGAACTAAAAAATTTGCCGGTTTGATATGTAGGAATCCAATTACCTAGGGAATCGTAATTTTATCTGGCTTCCACATGTAAGAAATACTTGCATATTCTGGAAATTCCACATTATATTTGTTCTCTCTCAAATAAAAAATGTTTGAATTGTATTTTCATGTCAATTTTACAATTATACATGATAATGGGTTATGGGGAGAGAGAAATAATCAAAAGAAATGTATGTGATATGATATCTATAAAAAATATGATTTAAATATTTTCATTAGATAAAGTATGTATGATGTATCAATGTATCTTTCTCCGTAGCCATACCCAAGGAATCAGGTTTCAATGCCTAAACTGTAGAAAATGACTGTTTTACCCAATGATCCCTTCGACATAAAACAACCCAGGAGGGCGGTGATCAGGACAATGGTTCTTTTACCAAAAATAGAATTGTGAATTCACAAATGATTGTATGATTTTAAAAGATGTGAATGTTTTAAATTTGTATTTGGCATGTTGTTCGTACGAGGAATGAAATGAAATGATGTGTGTATTTACTGATCCTGTTTGGGAATAATTATAGGGGGTCAAACTCATGTTTAATAGTTTTTTTCTGTAAAACGAAAAAATCTCTTTCATTTATTATCTCGACTTGTATAAAAATACTTCTTTACCGTATTCCCAAACGGATCCACTGTCTTCAAAGCTACCATCGGAAAAACATAGGATACACGAGAAAGGTAAAAATAACTTGTCCCCACGTAAGCTTTCTTATACCCTTCAAATTTCTTTACTAAATTCCGATCATTTTTTGTTGTGATATGAGTATTGTTAGTGTTATTGATCTTGAATAATTAGAAAACACCTGGTTCAGAAGTAATACAAAGTGAAAAATAATTTCTCAAGATGTTTCATAAAATACCAGAAAGGGCTTATTTTGTCACCGTTCAACGGCTTCTTGGTTATGAAGCAAATTCACAATAAACAACAAATATCACTTTATATTACCTATTCACCTTAATATAAAAAAATAAGAGCATGTTTTTTAGAAATTAAAGAAGTTGAATAAATTAATTTAAAGTATTTATATTTATTATTTTTCTCTAACTTATTTATCTGACAAATAAATTGATATATAATTTAAGAGAAATTCTTATATGCACTAAGTGTATTACGTTCTCTCCAATCAAAATGTTTCAGTTGCCTAAGATCTCGCTTGGCCTTAAAATTTTTTCATAATCTAATAAAACATAAATAAATATTTTTAACTAATTTATTTTTTTTAATCTCTTTAAAAGATTATAATTAGTTCTTATATTAAAAATAAGGATAAACTAACAAAAAAAAAGTATTTTGTCAGCATTCAACGGCTAGTAAGTACAGGGAAAAAAAGGGTAAAGAAGCAACGTTCATGTGTACTCCTTCAACGTCTTTCAAGCCACGTGTGCATTCGTATCTACCTACAACGGCTTATATTTTTAATTTTATATCATTTTTAATTAGATAAAACTTAAGTCCATTTATTTGTGTGATTAAAATTTAAAAATATTGAAATGCAAATTAAATCTGGTATTTAAATCTAATCTCTAAAATTAAAATGAATGAGAAAATCCGTTTATATTAACAACTTTGCCGTTAGTGTTGGCCTTGTTCTCGAGATCCGCGTGATCCTCATATGCCCTTCTCAACGGCTCTCTGCACCTGCTCGCTTCGCCCTCCTATAAATACTCTTCGTCCCCTTGCTCTCCACCAGTCACTCATCACTCTCGAATCGCAGTCTCACCACACACTCTCTAGAATTTCAGTTCAATTTCTTACTCTAAAATGGCTCGCTTCTCTTACGTGTTGGTGTTCATGCTGGTGGTTCCCCTGTTGTTGAGTCTCGCATCGGCTCGATCTCCGGCTTCTTCTCCCAAGATCTTGACTCCTACTGGATCGCCTTCTCTGGCTGCTTCACCCAAGGCATCTTCTCTGTCGTCTCCTTCAGAGTCGCCCGCGGAAGCTCCGGCAATGTCTCCGTCCTCGATCTCTGCTACGCCATCAGAAGCGCCAGCCCCTGGGGTAAGCAGCGCCGGTCTGAATAGGCTAAGCATCGCTGGATCTGTTGCCGTAGTGGCCATGGCTGTGGCTTTGGTGATGTAGAGAGTGCAGTAGGGTTTAGGTCGTCGTTCCTGGTCTTAGTGTTGCTTTCCATTTTCAAGATTTATATATTAGATTAGATGATTCATTCATTTGATTATTTTTTGCGTATGGAATCTTCTATTATGAATTATGAATGGCATTCTGTATTTTCGAAAGTGTTATTGGTTCTCCTTTAATTGTGGAATTACCAGAGATTACAATTTCCAAAACCTGCTTACGAAAAGTGAAGATGATTTACTATAACGAGTATTTGTAATTTATAATGCAATTTTGGGAAGCATTTTCGAAACAGAACCCTCCAACCAGCCAAGTCATAACAAGTCACAGAACCAAGTAATACCCAAACCCAAACACACGTTATTGCAAACTGAATACTTCATTGATCAGAGCATTAAGTTCTTTTTTTCCCCTAGGCAGAGCATTATTTTTGCATATTCAAAAAAAAATATGATAAAAATGTTTAGGTATTTTTTTACATTAACCTTTTAAAAAATAAAAAAAAATTCATAATCCATACTCCCATAGCATGGACTGGAACCAAAAGGAATTAGTTTGTTTGGAAAACCTCCATAATTACTTAAAAAACACTTTTTAAGTGAGTCGAGATAAAATTTAAACCAGTCAATTTGAAGTTACACACACAATTAAAGAATCTCAGCTCCAAATTTTTTTAACAAACAATCATATTTGCCAATTTCATTATTAGTTGTTAATTTCCTGTGTTAAAATTAACATACATAGATAAAATTCTTATAACTTTTTTACCATAATGATAAAGACACACTATGCATTAAGAAAAATAAGTATATAAAGTTAAATATGGTTAAGATGTAAAAGTATTCATGATCTTTATTCAAAAATACATTATATGCAATTTAGATGAGGTGCAAAATGGAAAAAATGTCAAAACCTTTAAATATACACCACCAATTAAAAAATTATTGGTTAGGTTGAATCAGAGGTGTCATGAAGTTTGAATCGAAATCTGTTGTACACAATCTTCTCTTCTTGGTTTCTGCGTTTTTCACAGAGGTTAACTTAAGCTCTCGCGCGTGATTTCATTTCATGACAGTGACGAGAGGTCCACAAAGGGACAAACCCCAAGGACATGCCCACGTATGACTCTTCATTCAACCCGCGGTCTAAAATTACTTTTATTATTCACGAGATAAACGTACGCAGAAGATTATCTCGTTTTGTGAAAAACACGGTTGAATATATATTTAATTTTTTCAAACGCGTTGACGAACAAGTCCATTATCAAAAACATGATCAGCTTCTTCACTTCATTTTGATACCTTTAATAGCGCCTGGTCTGGACTTGGCCAGGCTGTTGGCTCGCCGGCAAAATGTGAAGGTCACCATAATGACCACACCTCTAAACGCCGTTCGAGTTCGAGCAAATATTGATAGAGATAGTACAGTTCGGCTCACCAATCACCGATCAACATTTTTTATTCCCAAATTCTGAGTTTGGTTTACCAGAAGGATGTGAGAGCTTCGACACTCCACCTTCCATGGATCTTATCGTCAACTTTGGGAAAGCTTTGCTTATATTGAAGGGTACGGTTGAAGAGCTCTTTGAAAAATATATTACTCACAAACCCTCCTGCGTCATATTTGACAAACACCTTCCATTCATAGCTGATATTGCTAAGAAGCTTCAAGTTCCAAGAATAACATTCGACGGTACTAACTGTTCGCTCTGCTTTGTGATCACAGTCTGTATAATAATTCTCAAGTCTATGAGAACGTGCCCGAACCAGAACCATTGGTTGTACCAGGATTGCCCCATAGAATTGTATTTAAAAAAAGCTGTGCTTCCCGGGTGGTTTACACTTGACAGAGGCCAAGACGTGAGTGTTTTTTGTGAGAAGACACCGAAAGATGAAGAAGAAGCCTATGGTGTGACAGTGAATGGCCTTGAAGAGTTGGGAGAAGAGTGCGTGAAGGAGTATAAGAGAGTCACTGGTAGAAAGATTTGGTGTATTGGATCAGTCTCACTCTCCAACAAGGACGACTTGGATAAGTTTCAGAGAGGCAAACCAGACTCGAGGGAAGAAGAAGACCATCAATATCTGAAGTGGCTTGATTCATGGCCTGCACGATCTGTGAACTATGTCTGCCTTGGAAGCTTGAACGGTGTAGCACCAGAACAGTTGATGGAGCTAGGTTTGGGACTGGAAGCTACAAAGAGACCATTCATTTGGTGCTGAGAGGAGCATACAAGAGTGAGTAAATGGAGAAGTTAATGAAGGAAGATGGATTGGAGGAGAGAGTGAAAGCAAGAGGGCTGATGATAATAAAAGGTTGGGTTCCCCAAGTTCTGATACTGTCACATAAAGCAATAGGATCGTTCTTAACACATTGTGGATGGAACTCAACACTTGAAGGGATATGCAGTGGATTGCCATTAATTACATTTCCTCTATTTTCTGATCAACTTTATAATGAGAAGGTGGTTGTGCAGTTGTTGGAGATAGGTGTGAAGGTGGGTGTTGAGAATGCTGTGCATCTTGGGAAAGAAGACAAGTGTCAAGTTCAAGTCAAGAGGGGGAGAGTGAAGGAGGCAATAGAGAAAGTGATGGGTGAAGATGAAGATGATGAAGAGAGCAAGACTATAAGAGAAAGGGCAAGACGATATGCAGAGATATCAAAGAAGGCTATGGAGAAAGGTGGATCTTCTTGGCTTAACTTATCAAAGTATATTGAAGACATAACACAAACAGGTCTTGCATAGGGTTGAAGGTGATGATGATGGCGAAGCTGACCCACAATCCGAGTCCAAAGTCATATGCCTTAATTTGCTCTTTTCTTTTGTGTGGGGAGGTGGGGAACTGTCTAAAATCTCTTTATTGATTCCTATATATTGATTTATATATAATGCAATTTGTGTGAATTCATGAAATATAGAAAGCTTCAACCACTGTTTATGACAAGTTATATTGATCTCCTAACTTTAAAATGGGTAGCATAACTCATTTATCTAATTTGATTATATTAGTTAACAAAATATGTTTTTTGTCTAATAACAGCATAATCATTTTTCTTAATTCCATTCCATCACTTCATTTTTTTTATTACTATTGGGGAAGCATCAATAGAGGTCATTTGAAAAAATGAAAAAAATTAAAAATGGGTCATATATTTAGGGTGGAGTTCAACTCTCCAATTAGATATTATAGTAAGAGCTAGATGAGTATACGTACTATACATATGAGAACAAATTCTACACAGCAATAATAAATTAGGGAAAAATTGTACATTTATATTATATAATATATATAGGATAAGAAATCTTATCTCTTTGCCTTAGAAAGAGGACTATATATAAGAGTATATATACTTTTTTTACAAACAATAAAATTTACCCCATTAATTATGTCGGCTATACGAATTGCATGATGTATCGTAATTGATTTTTATTAACAATTAAAAGTTTTGAATTAATTGTTGACTAAGAGATCCAACTCATTAATTTTATTGAGTGTCATTTTTTGTTTTCTCCTGTATCATTTTAGAGGACTGCAAAATATTTATCTACGTATCTTCATCACTAGTGCATCCAATAAAATTCTCTGTATATGTTCAAACTACCTCAAATTATTTTTTATTATTTTTCAATAAGTAATTCAAACTCTTCCTCATTTATGGTGATTATGAATTTTTTCATCTTACCAAAACATCATCTCAACATCTTTGTCTCAACTTCGGTTTTCACTCCTGTTGATCTAAATATAAGAAGAAGGATAAAACTTCCTTTTTTTACTTTTATATATTTTTCAATTACAAATAACTTAACACCTTTCCCATTTAAATTAACAAATGTAATTTCAAAGATTAACATCATTGTCAATTTTCACATCTTTTTATAAAATTGATAAGAAATATTTAACCTTTATGCTGCTTGTGGAACTATAATTGATCTCTTATTTTAATCTCCAAACCACCTTTCACCCTTCTCTTTTACAAATAACTAACTTCAATTCAATTTTTTCTTAATGTTTATGAACTATAGTAATATTCAGAACAGACAAATAAAAAATTATTGAACCAACTTAATTACTAGACAACCAAACGACAACTGCAGAGAGGATGTTAGTTAGGCATTTAACTATAAATATTTCAACCCATGAGAGTTAACCATGGTTGGTATCGAATTTGATAAGAAAATTTTTACCAAAACACTCATACCACTTAAGTGGATCTCCTTTGAAATCGAATTGATTGATTGTTGGAATACATGGTAATTTTCATGGATTTAGGGTGTTGGTTCTAAAACAAGAAAATGACAGGATTCAAATCATTCAGCTTTTCATCATTATTTTGCTTTTTTCCACTGCAATATTTTCTTCGCATGATGAAGATTTGGAATTGATTTCACAAAAATAACTTATCACAAACTCACCTATCAATGACTACCTTCAATCCAAAAGGGAAAATAATACAGAAAAAAAGAGAGCTTAACCTGGACCACTAATTGATGGGTTTAATTTGGCTTCATTCAGAATTATTTTCCTCTGTATCTCCTTAGAATTACATCCTCACCCTTAAAACAAAATAAATGGAAGGTCCAAATTTAATATTTTATAGAATTAGTATTATAAATATAAATAAATAAATTTAAACTGCTAAAATAATATCTACATGATTTATAACTGCAGTATATACAAGATAACAAAATTTTTAACTTATAAACTATTATAATAATAATTTTATAAAATACTAAATCTAGACCCTCCGTTACTTAATCTAAAGATGATATAATTGAAGAAAATGACAGTGGAGAAATTTGCTCCTTGGTTCAAAACCCATTTTGAAGATGAAATGGACATATCGGACAGACAGAGACATGCATGTCGATCGGCAGAGCCAGCTCACACTTATCCTTTTTCACCAATCATGCCTTCTCCATCATCTCAAAAGATAACATCATATGAAAAAAAAAAATTATTTTTACACAATCCATCGATAAAATTTTACTTACATACTTCTGCAATAAACATAATGCCTTATGATACCTTTCCTGCAGTACTCTTCTTTCAAGAAAACTCATCCAATGTGACTCTTGAGAACTTTATACATTATAAAATCACTTCAAAACTACCTATCTACAAGTCATTTCGGTATTTTTCATATAGATAAAGAAAAGTTTTAGACTTTCTTAAGTGAAAAATTCAATGACTTAATTCCATTCATACTTAACAGACTAGTACACTATAACCATGAGAACAAAATAAACAGAGATAATACAAAAAATTTAATAATGTGATTTATAAATGGTATGAGCAACTAATGCAAACAAAAAACCAAGGTATTCGGTGAAATCGGACTCTTTATTATAAAACTCCTCACTCGCAACTTTAAATCAAATCGCATTATTATCTCTGCGTCACCATGGAAGCCTTGAAAGCTATGTCGACGACGATGCAGAAACTTGATCAGCTTCACTTTGTTCTGATACCTTTAATGGCGCCAGGTCATCTTCTTCCCATGGTGGACTTTGCTAGACTGATAGCTCGCCGGCAAAATGTGAAGGTGACCATAATGACCACACCACTAAACGCTGTTCGAGTTCGAGCAAACATTGATAGAGAGAGAGTACAGTTTGGCTCATCAATCATTGTTCAGCATTTTCGATTCCCAAATGCTGAGGCTGGTTTACCAGAGGGTT
>JANTPZ010012468.1:0-11864 GCA_025593235.1 Vachellia pachyceras | reverse complement strand
CGGCTCTCACGCCCTTATGATGCTCCTTCTTCTTCTCTGCTTGAGCTTCTTCTTTCTTCAATCTCCGGTTGCCGGAGAAGACTTGATGGGCGACGGTGATCTCTTGAAGGAGTTACAGAGCAGAGAAGAGATGGTGCAGATAGCTGGATATGGAGAGGAGAAGCTTTCCACAGTGCTTGTGACCGGATCTATTCATTGTGAGTCCCATAATTTTCATGGAAAAGACGATCAGCTTCATGCATGGCCAATTCCAGGTACCTACATGTGTGTGTGTGTGTGTTTCTTCATCCATTTCGTTTCTCTCTTAATTCTGCAGACTGTGCAGTAAATATGTGTGTGTGTGTGTGTGTGTGTGTGCGCTGTTTATATTTCAATGAACTGATACCTCGTAGAATTACCTTTACTTTTTCTGTGTGTTTGAAATCTTCCAAAATGTGGTTTTGGAACACGCAGCATTAGATTTGAATGTTTTGTCTATATAATCTCCTCAATCCACACACTCAGCTCCATTAAAATATTTCTGATGCCAATGGATGATTAGTACATAGATTGAGGAATCCTAACCAAAAAGCTAGCTGTTGAAATGGAAAAATTATTAAACCATTTAAGCATACTTGCATGCAGAGCATTGATCCCATCTACTACTCAACGTAGGTTTGGTATCTCATAGTCTCTTCTACATATTCATCAGTTTCTTAATTTATAACAAATGAAATAAAGAGTCTTATTATTATGATGAGGTTTTTAGTTATGAATACATACGTAAATTAAAAAAAATGGAAAGAAGCTATGCTGTTATATCAGAGAGAGAGATATGGAAACTAATCACTAATCATGAGTTTGCCTTTAGTTTGGGAAAATTAATTCACTATATAACAACACACACTTTACTATATATGATCAGTTACCGGATTAATTAAGGATTAAGGATTATGTCAAGATAGATTAAGCTGTTGTTCTAAGAATAACAGTACACATGCTTCAAGTTAAAGCAGTGAACTATATATGGAGATCTGGAGAGCTGTTGGCGTTTCACTATTAATTTTTGGTGAAACTTCTATTCTGAAGAAGAAAACACGTGTTGTCTCATATTCACTCAATCATATTGCAGATTAATTACTTAAGGCTAAACCCATTCTTATACTACTAGAAAAATACTAGAAAATCCATCGCTAAAATGGCTATTTTCCGTTGCTAAATGAAAATTTTCTAATGGAAAATAACCATTTAGGGACATATTTTTCTATCGTTAAATAACATTTTTCTGGTAGTGTTGTACACATTAAAAAGAACTGTGTGCATGGAGGATAGAAAGAAAATGACCCCAAACCAAACAAAAATGTGAAACAAAAATATTTTAATGATAGTAATTACAATTATTTATTTATTTGTTGGAATATAACATTTGTGTGTGTCATAAAATTAGTGTCATCACTGAAAGAATTGATTTGATTCTCATTCTTAAGTGATACTGCAAATGAAATGAGACAACAACAGGAGCACGTGATTTGTACGAGGGAAAGTGGTAATGTTCAATTGGTGATTTGATTTTTGTTAATATCATAAATGACACATCGCTGAGAACAATAAATATTGATTATTAGGCATAATAAAAGGTTTCAAAATCAAATTTAATACTGGAAAACTCGTAGCATTAAATTGCCAATAATTATGATAGGTCGCCTATTTTAGTCAGATGTTGCCTTAGTTTACAGCTTTAACTGTTCATGTCACTTTCTCTAAACAAGGGTTCAAAATATATGGAACTATAAAAACATCCATCTGAAAAATAATTTAAAATATTTTATTTTTGTTTGGTTAATTACACCATAAGAACGGTCTCTTTTCATCCTACAAAAATGATAGATGCAGTAATGTATAAGGTCATTTTTAGATTATGCATCGAAAGATAATTCTTCTCATCATCTTTAATTTATACAACACGTTGCCATATCATTTTAACTATTATTTGATAACATTTATTATTTAACATTCAAAAGCAGGGATGGTAAGAATATTTTTCATCCACCCTCAACATCATTGTTTATCCCATTTTTATTTTATTTTAATTTATATGTATCAAACAAGTCCTAAGTATAGGATTCTTTTAACTAATGCATCAAAATTAAGAAATTATTTTTATTTGTTATTTGTAATTCATATACCATTCTGAACCTTGGTAGATTGGAAATGTACGAGAAAAAATGTGATGGTAGTTTTGTTTCATAAATAAAAGAAAAACTTTTTAAGTTGATATTGGTGTTTTCCAAACACTTCCTTACTTGTAAGCTCTAGTTGCAATTGATTGACAAAAAAATAAAATTGAGATATTATATTTAATACTAACGTAAATCTATAGTCTAACTCATATATTTATGTCAGTATTTTTGGAGCAATTTAACTCAGTCAACCATTCTAAAACCAATGCAGGGGCTTTGGTGGCAGTCAATTGCCACAGCCACGGCGGCGAGAGGAGAGGAAAGTCGACTGTGGCGAGAGGTGCAACAGATGAATATGGAGACTTCATGATCGATCTTCCCTCGTACCTTCATGCAATTCCCAACTTGGAAAAGATATGCAGGGTCCAAGTTCATCAGATCCCAAAGAACTCACAATGCAAGCCAGCCTATGTCAAAAGACCCAAGAAACTCAGACTATCAACCTTTGGGAATGGAATTCGCACTTACAGTGCAGGGAACTTGAGGTTCCAGAATTCCACTTCCAAGCCCTTGCATGCTTAAGCAGATTAAATCAATCATGGACAAGCCTCAGATATATGTGCTTTGTGAAATATCTGACACAATCTGTTTAAGATTAATCACCGGGTTTCGTATGCTTTGTCTTATCAGGAAGAGTACCATGGCTCACTTAGATGGCGCTCTAGTCACAGTATTGAGTCGCATGGATTTTAATCATCATGGTTATATATAGCAATATACATCCCCCCTTGGGAGGGGAAAAGAGATGAAACATTTTGAAAAATGTATTTGGGTTGCATGAGCTATGTGATACTTTTATATATGCAAAAACTTATTGCATTTTGTCATATAGTCGTATAGAAGGCTAAAATGATTCTAAATTGCTTCATCTGCTCTACAAGGATCAATAAACAAGAAGATAAAAAAAAGCATGTACAGACCCATCTTTGATTAGCTAATGTATCTTTAGATTGAATGATTTCTGTACTTGGTGTTCTTTCGATCATTGAATCCATGAAACAACTAAAAAGTCAACAGAGTATTTTAACCAGGCTGACCTGGCTTAATTTCAACAAAAACCAATCACTAAGATCTTGAAGTCTTCATGTATTCTAACAACAAAATACCTTGTTGGGGCAACAGATAGGTCAACCAACACAGTTGCAACTTGGCTGACTTAAAGAAACTCTGATAGCTCAAATATGAACCTTTTGAACACCACGTCCCAGGGAATATTGCCAAGAAGTCAGGGTTTTTCAACATCGTTCTGAGAAGTTTCAGAGGCTATGTACTTTGCAACATCAGCACAGCAAGTTAGCTTTTCTGCCTTCTCATCAGGGATTTCAATGGAAAATTCTTCTTCAAGAGCCATAATAAGCTCCACCCTGTCCAAGCTGTCGAGGTTCAGGTCTTTCTGAAAATCAGCTGTTCCAGTAACCTACAAAGTGAATTAAAAGTAACGTCAATTCCCACTAACGATCCTAAGATAGTAGATACTAGATATTGTCATGCATCCATATCGGTGTTGATGGTTCTAAGAAGACATTGCATAAAAAGCATATTCAGTCCAGCAACAGATTTAAGGTAGCAATATGAAATTGACAGAAAATGTAAAGTTGCAAATAACCATTAGTCTAATACCTTAGAAGCATTAATCCTATCATAATTCTTCACCAATCCAATTACTCGATCCAGTATTAGATCAGAGCTGGCATCAGTTGAGGAGCAAAGGCATCTCAATTGCATTAGAACTTTCTCATCCCTCACCAAAAACCATCCTTCAGTTGACCCCCTCAAATTTATATGTCCCAAGATGGACTTCCTTATGCTCTGCATATTCAAGAAATCTACGAATATCCAAACACTTTCAAATTGAATAATGCATTAAGATATATAATGAACAAGAGGAACAAGGAGAACCGAAGACTTCTTATCTTTTCACTCATTCAGAACAGTGCACTGATACGTCCACATGATCAGTTGTGAAACAAAATGAAACTGACAAAACACGTGTATACGTATGCACAGTCTGGAGTGCAACTTAAAACCAATGAACAAGAGGATCACAGAAAACAAATTACATGTAAACATAGATTGCCTAAATGGAACCGAAGCTAGAGTCTAGTTATGAAGCATGGATATTAGAGATTCTAGCCAGATATATGATCAAACATAATCCGGTTTATCTCTTATCAAGCAACATATCACTAGCAAAATACTATAAGAATTAACTTTCCTATTCTGATTTTAAAAGAAAAGGGACAACCCCCCCCCCCCAAAAAAAAAGTTACTTAAGCCTTACTTCTCGCCATGAAAAGCAGGAAACAATGAAGAAGAAAGCTTCAAGTTCATCGCGGATGGGGAGGGACCTGGGCCCAAATAAAATTAGGCAGCCACCCCACACCCCCAAAATAAAGGTTACCTTCGTAGCGCATTTTTACCACATATGGGGTTTTATCTGAGAGCATGTTCTTCTGTAGTTAATTTAATTCATCATAACATGAGCAAATCAACTGCAAAGCTAAACTTTGATTTTAACCATTCCTCACTGAAAAAACTGAATGTGGAAGATGAATGGAATTTCCAGAAAGGCTAGAGGAAGCGAGTGTTTCAATTCAGATTTAACAAATTGTAACAACAATGTGTAACCTTAACAGCATAACTGAATCTAACAGGGAGAATGATACAGCTCAATTTCCCCCCATGTCCAAGTTGCATGTGGCTTTCACAAAGACCAGGTGAGGAGTTGGCAAGTGATCAAACTGGTTAAAAAGTGATCTATAAAATAAAGACTTAATATCCAACAGCTATGTGTTGGCCAAATCAAATCTGAGGCTAGTAATAAATAGAATCACATGAGATCAAGTGAGGGACCGCTGATAGCAATACCCAGATAACATAAAGGGTGCTAAAACGACTGGGACAGGGAACACCTTAATCAAAATCTCACGCATGGAGCCTAAGGTTACGTGTGCCTTTTGTTATATGCATAAGCCCACAGTCCAAACTAATGCTCAAAAGCATCCCAAGAGTTCCATACGCAAGGACTATATACTCCTTATGGTTCCTTACCAAAATAGAAAAGTCTATGTATAAAGCACTCTAGACTACGAATCAAGGGCAGTCCAGAAAGAGGAACGATGTGCATACAAATGTGAAACAATTATTAGACACGACACAACGTTTTAAATTGCATATGAATATTGCGTTGCCGTGTCCGTGGCAGCTTCATGCCCCATGTGCCAGTGCCAAAGTCCACTAAACACAAATAAAATTTTCAAATTTCAAAAGCCTTGTATAATATGAGCTTGTTACGTGAACGAGTGAACTCAAATACGGTGTTTTCTACACTGCAATACCATTCAGTTCGTCTTAGAGCAAAAGCAAACAGAAATTAAATCAATAACAGTATTTGTAAATCATGTCGAGTCAATAGACAATAGTTTACAATGGACACTTGATATCATCATGATGTGGAGTCACCCAAACATGTTATCCTTTCGAGGATAAGAATACAAGCTTCTTAAACGCACAAGTGAGAGTATATTTCTACAATGCAATCTCATTCAATCAAATATCAATGTCCCCGAAAAAGGAATGAGGCATCAAAAGACAATCAAAGACTACATGAGTAGAGTAGGGGGAAATCATTCCGAGCATAAATATAGGAGACAGTTCCTAGTGCGCGTACGTACCAAATAAGCAATTGGAAATGGTAAGCGAAGGAGGAGAGAAGCAGAGAAAGAAGTGGACACTCACGAGATTCGCCGAAGCGTCAGGGATTTGGTCAGTAGGCGTCTGATACAATTACCGCTCAAATGTTCGACGAATTGCCCAACAACAACCGGAAAAAAAAAAAAAAAACTCCCGTCAGAACTAGCATACGCAAAACTGAAATGTTAATACAATAAAAGTCAATGGTTTTAGTTTTAATCACTCATCTCAATTTATTTAAAATATTAATTCATACAATTTTGATAAAAACTCAAAACTCAGATAAAACTTAAAATGAAAATGAGGGTAGATTTAAGGACAAAAATCAAAGTTCAAAAAATTGATCCGAACATTGAATTTGGTGAGACAATGATTCAAGCGTTTGTAGATCAATTCGTAGTCAATCTAAACTTAGAAGGGCTATATTAAAATAATAAAATGTAGTAAATTAAATTTATTTTGCAAAAAAATAGTAGATAAAATCTAGAATATTATTTTATTTTACCCATATTTTAAATTTTTTAAGTTTAATTAAATATCAAGTATAAAAATAATTCGGCTGAAGATTGATTCTTGGATTTCTCATTTGAACCACTCGATCCAATACCTTTTTTGTACTTTACTCAAAATTGTATTAATCAAAAGTAAAAAAATGAGTGAGTTTTGTACAATTGTACCCTTTCTTCCCCTAAAATTTAGAAGTTGGGAATTGGGAAAATTTCAAATGCAAAATCAGTTTTATTTCAAATTCCTCCCAAGATTCTAAAACTTTTGTTCATATTTTCTGTTAATGATCTAACTTTTTTTTGTTATAAATCCCCGTCTCCTTTTGTTTAACTCGAGGTATCCATCGCTCATAACAGTGATTAATCCACTTATAAAATTGACTTTCTAAAAGAGCTTTAGTATTAGCTATGAGACCCTCTCCATACACACCTCATGATGATCAAGTATTGATATTAGCGCTTCTACCCTCATAACATGTTTGTACGGTGAATGGAAATATTTTTTTAATGAAAAATAGTAACTCTACCCCCTTGCAATTTTTGGGTTAATCCATTTCATTTTTATTTCTCAAAGTTTAAAATCAAAAGTTTTGACCTTTTAAATTTCATTTTACTTAAAATATCGATCCATATATATAATTTAATAAAAATATGGATCATTTTTTCTTAAAAGAAGTAAAACCATTAATTTTCAACTTGAGAGGCTAAAGTAAAAAATCAAAGTAAACTCTCAGTACAAAATATTGTAAAAAAAAAAAAGTTTAGTTCTTTTTATCCCCTCTGCAGAGGTAACTGCAAGTTTGCAATATGACAAGTTTTCATCCGAGCATGTTCTTCTGTAGTTAATTTAATCGACATAGCAAGAGAGATAGAGAAATACTTTTACATAAAGTGAGGTAATGTGTGACCTTAATAGCATAGTTAAAACAGTGTCCGTTTGGGAACGAGATAGAGAAATACTTTTACGCAAGCCGATGTAAATATGTGGAAGAGATTATCTCGTTTTACAGAAAAACAATGTTGAGCGTGCTTATAGAGAGTAAATAAACTTTTCCAAACAAGCACGCAAACAAAGATAAGAATACAAGCACCCTTAATACCCAAGTTGCATGTGGCTTTCGCAAAGGCCGACAAGGGAAAGTTGGCAAGTGATCAAACTGGTTGAAAAGAGTTCTATATAAAAACAAAGGCTTTATATTTAACAGCCATGTGTAGGCCAAATCCAATGGGAGGATGGTAACAAACATGATCACATGACATCAAAGTGCCTAGGGTTAGGTGTGTTTTTTTTTTTTGTTCTATGCATATAAAAGCTCACAGTCCAAAACTATTGCTCACAACCATCCCTTACACTTCCATACGTAAGGACTATCTTCTCCTTATGGTTACTCACCCGATAGAAATATCTATGTATCTATTTGGATTAGCAGTGGGAGTTTCTTTTATAGCGTGATTTACGGTTTATGAGAGAAGTTTTATCTCAACTTACATGAATGTGTTTCTGCTGCTACACCATCAAACATTACAAGAGGTAGAATTAGATATTAATTCCAAGAAAAAGAAACATGAATTAGGGAAATAACAAGCAAGATGATGAATTATATATTATCCATAAGAGAGCATTAGCTACTTCAAAATTACAACAATTGATCATCCTTTGTTCAATGGTGATTTACTCATCAGTTTCTACCCTACGGAATCTTGAGGTGGGAAACCGGTTTTCAAGTTACCATCCTCCTTCATTTCACACGCAAAATTAAACACGTTACGATGTGATTTTTTAGATAGGCGCTGGATTATCAACTAACCAAATGATTAACACTAATCATTTTAACTAACTCATCCTTGAACAATGTGTATATATATGTGAAACAATCGATAGATACTATGTGACATTTTTAAATTACATGTGAATTCATGTTGTGTTGTCATGTCCATTGTAGCTTCATGTCCCATGTGCCAATGCCAAGGTCAACTAAAGTCTAAAAACAGGAAAAAATGTTCAGATTTCAAAAGCCTTGTACAATTACATACAGTTAAATGAATGGGTGAACACAAATACGTGTATTTTTGTACCATTTTGAAAACATTTTTGCATCACTTTCTTGGTTAATATGTTTATTAAATGGTCAAAATTAATTGACTTAACAGTAATTTTACATTAAAAAATAAAGAAAGTTTACAATGTTTAGTATACTCCAAGCACAATCTTCATGAATTTATCCCTTAAAATTTTTTTTCTTTTTTGGTCATTAGATTGGTGATTTATTTTTGAGAAATTTATTGGGAGGTCCCACATAAGGAACTTATTTAATTAATGGTCCCAATTTTAAAAATATTTATCAAAAGGTCCCATTGACAACATGAGGTCCTATGCATTGACAACATCATGCGCTGTATTGACAACACCTCATGTTGTCAATGGGACCTTTTGATAAATATTTTTAAAATTGGGACCATTCATTAAATAAGTTCTTTATGTG
Organism: Vachellia pachyceras; assembly: GCA_025593235.1. NCBI lineage: Eukaryota > Viridiplantae > Streptophyta > Magnoliopsida > Fabales > Fabaceae > Vachellia > Vachellia pachyceras. The sequence goes on along the minus strand of JANTPZ010012468.1, from coordinate 2,963 downwards.
GGACCTCCCAATAAATTTCTCTTTATTTTTCTTTCAAAAAGGAAATGCTATCACTATGGGGTTAGGTCGAATTGAACAAAACAAAAGGAAAGGAAAGAGGAGCGATAAGACTTGAAATATTTCAATGAATCTTATTATTGTTGTTGTTTTGCGTGGGAACAATCCTTGAAGAGATAGATTTTGCAAGATCTCAGTGATCCTGCGAATCCATTTTGAGATTTATGTAAAAAAAAGAGCTATGGGCTTGTTTGGGGAGGCAAACGCTTATCGAGACAAAATTCCTCTCACATATTTATCTTATAATCTGTGTCCGTTCTCCCAACGGATTATCTAAACAAACCCAATATATAGTTCCTTAATATTTACGCTGGCTACTTAACCACAATGTGGGGCTCAGAATTAAACTTTCAAATCCTTAATGCTTATAATATGATTGCACATGTCTGAGTGCGAGTTCAAGTGTATTTGTGATAAGATCTTTCGATTAAAAGCAAATGACATTATTAGTTAATACTTGGAGGAAGCTTCTCAGCGGTAAAAAAAATTACTTTTTAGACGGTATAAAAACGACATTTTATATCATAAAAAATTCAATTTATATAAGGGCGGTTTAAAAATTGAGCAACTTTTATACTGTATGTGGGTACGGTCTAAAAAAATTTTAAACCGTATCTTAAAAGCAATCTAAATAAATAAACATGATGTTTAAAGGTTCAATTATGCAGTAAATATGAAATTTTTAGATAGCATATAATTATATGCGGCCTAAAAGGCTGCTTTTTGCCACATTCTTATTTAGACTGTATATCATCGCATACGGTCTAAAAATAATTTTTCGATATATTCTTGTCATTCCTTTCCCTAACCCTCTATTTTGATGCCTACAAGGAATACCAACTAGCATTATTGTTCTAGCAATTTAATTTACATATTTTTTTATCCAAAACTCATTCATTAAAATAAAATTCGATTAGTACATAATTACCATATGGTTCGAACTTAGTATGTCTTCATAACCCTATCATTAAAATCATAATTAGTTACTTATCAAAAATAATAGTTAGTACTTCATAATACATAAGCAAACTTATGCATATATTGTCTTCTTTAATTCCTTCCCTGGTTAGTAATGAAGTGAGTATAAAAAGGTGATCATATGAACTAACAATATTTAGGGCAAGAATTACGAGGTTAAGGTTTAGAATAAATGATTAGTTATTTTCTTGTAATATGTATTTAAATTTTGCAATGAGTTTTCCATGAGATGATAATTTATAAGTCTAAATTATACATAACCCCCTAACCTTTGGACTTTACACGGCTGATTTTGCTAACTATAGAGATAATTAACTTCCATAAGATTGATTTTATTCATCACTTACCTGCATAAAACATACAATTTAAGATGTTATCTATATATTAATTAAATATTAGTATGGTTGTATTCACACAAAAATGAAGTTTATGGGGCCTGTAATTGATTGTTTATTATTCAAAAGTTATTTATACATTATTTATCGTTTAGGAAAGTTTTGCGTAATTTAGAGCTTGTTTGATTTCACTTCTTAGAACTTAGATTTGATTTTACAACATAAGTTTTACCCTAAAACCTATTTTTATTTAAGTATTCATATTTTTCAGAAAAGCTATTTTGGATACAAACTTCGATTTGGAATCTAGATTTTGAAAAAGATATTTTCTTATTAAATCACACCATCTCTCCTAATAAATTTTCTTTTTTCTACTTTTTCTTTCTTTATCTTTCCTCTTTCTTACCTACTTTCTGCCTCGGAATCTGTAGAAGCCAAAACTTCCCAAACACAATCACCTTTTCAAAATCTAGGCTTTGCTTTAGAATCCGTAAAGTTATTCTTCAAAATCAATTTTCCAAAACCTAAGTTTTACCTTGAAATCCGTAAAACATGTTCTCAAAAGCACTTTCAAACCACTCCTTAGTTGCAACTCCATGGTGGATAAAAAGCCTATTACATATGTAGGTCTATGACGTTTCATAAAGAAGACAAAGTTCTAAATCAATTTGATATAAGATTTAAAAAAGTCTTAATCCTGGTCAATATTTTGATGGCTTAAATAATTTTAGAACTAAGATGAATTTCAATAGTTTCCATGGTAATGAAAACCGGACCGGACCGGCCAGTTCGGACCGAAAACTGGCGAACCGGTCGGAGAACCGGTCCGGTCTGACTATTGACCCCGGGGAACCCGCCGAGTTAGGCGAGTTCCCCGAGTTATTCTTTTTTTTTGTTTGATCAGGGATGAAACGACGTCGTTTCGTCCCTTTTATTTATTTTTTTAAATTCGAATGAGGCTTGAAAGTTGGATAACAGTCGTCCCCACAGCTCGTAAAACTCGAAAAATCAGAGGTCCCCACTTGCCACTGCTGCTGCGATTTCTCTTCACACCGTGCCGTCTTCTTTCCCCCGCGATTGCGCCACCGTCCGTTACAGCTCCTCCACCCCCTCCTCCGGCGACTGTTCTCTTCGCCGTAATCTTCTTCTCCTGTACCTTCTCGCGACGTCTTTATAGTTTATCCCCTTTGATTTTTGCCCTAAAAATGCCTTTCTCTACCTTTCCAGACTCGACTTTCACCGGCTCTGGCTCTTCATCTGCCTCTAGGGTCTTCACTCAACAACCATTTTGCATTGGGTTTCCATCTTCTCTAGCTCGAGTCGTTGCCGTTAAAGCGTTTTGCACTTTTGCTTCATTTTGTTCCTCTGAACTTTGCTATTTCATCATCGTTGAACATTGTTGGGATTCCGTCGCTTTATCTCGTCGCTATTTCGTCCTCGTTGACCGTCTGAGGCTCTGAGCTCTGGTTTGTTTTACTTTTATGTATTCCTTAACTTCTATTCCAATTTTATGCTATAATTTGTTTGATTATTATGTTCATTCTCAAAATGCTTTGTGGTTGGCTGAGACTCTGTTTTTTTGAGCATATTGTG
>JANTPZ010012466.1:0-10630 GCA_025593235.1 Vachellia pachyceras | reverse complement strand
TTTGAAATCATCAAAACTAATCATATCTAACACTTGAGTGTGGTATTGAAGTTGGTATAGAGGGTAGTGATGATCACTTCAACTTTATAGAGTTTAAAAGTTGAGTTTGATATTTTAAGGAATTTGATTGATGTTAATACCCTAATAATAATGGCAATTTAGGGGATTAGTGAGAGTGATGGCAAGCTATCATTTTAATGGTAAACACTAACACTCCATCATTCAAAGTCCTAAATGCTACATTTGTCAACTTCCAGGATAAATATGGTTCAAAAGAACTTTTAGATATTCAATTGTCCATAGTAAATACTTTTGGGATAAAATTGGATCTAAACTCTTTTTTTAAAAAAGCTCCCTTAACAACCCCTGTGGTGGCTAGGATCCCTGTTGGCACACATTTTTCGAATTTTTGAATGAGTGATAAATAGTGAAACCATTTGATTTTTTGTCAAAATTGTATACTAGTTCAATACCTTGTTTAGTAGAATGGAATTGGGTTCTGAAAACTTGAATTGGAATTAGAACTGAAATAAATATTTTAATTATTTGGTGTTATGAAACTCGTTTTCATGGAACCCACGGTTACATGAAAAACTATGAAACTCAATTCCCACCTCTTACCCATCGAACTAGGCCAATTTCTATGGAACTCAAATATATAAACCGTTTTGCCCTTGGATATATCTAGCGATGGTAGTGAGCAAGGAAGATGATCATGACATGATGATGACAATAGTATTACGGTGAAGGTGGTGGAGGCTGACGAACGACTTGGTATATCATTTCAAGTTCATATATGTGAACAGTAACAGTGATAATGCTTGCGATGGCGAGCAGAGCCCAACCCAAAGTATGATCTATTTTCTTAAAAAGACTCGATATGGTAACTATGGTCTAGTCTGGTCCAATAAAAAGTTGATATAAGGTTTAATTGAACTTGGTTTACTAAACTAGTAGACTGGTCTAGGATCTCAAATTCCTTTTTTTCTAAAAAAAATTATGGCCAAAACTTAAGCATGATAGAGACAGTTACCATAATAAAAATACTTACAAACATTAAAAAATTTCCAAAACAAGAAAATTTAACTGTAGATCCATAAGAATCTCTAACATTATTAAAATATAAAAAACAACGTATAAAAAGTAAAACATTTAAAAAAAATCACATAAACCAAACTGAACGAGACCAAGTAATTCAGTCGCTTCATCCAGAATTCAGTTCAACTATACCAATCAGCCCAATCCAATCCAATTTCATCATGTAATTTATTTGGATTAAATCAAACTGGAAACCAAACCACCTGGAGTTGTATCGAACAGGATTAGACCGTCGGTTTTTCAAGCACCTTGACAGAGATGGTCAAGAAGTGAGACGTGTGATTTGTAGCTAATGGCTCCGTTTGTTTTGTCCGTTTGCACAACGAGTGCGCTTACCGAGACACTTTTCCTCTCACATAAACTGCCTCAGAATCTGTGTCCATTTTCCCAACGGGCTATCCAAACGGAGCCAACGATGCTCTTCCAAGTCACATGCCCTATCCGTCAACATTGACGGAGACGCATTCCCACTTGGGAGACTCTCATCTCAACGTGGAACCAATAATCACTCCTTCGTTGCTTTGTTTGCCACTTTTCTTCCTCTCTTCTCTTCGTTTCCACATGTACATTCCAACACGAATGAAGGGCTCTTGAAAGACCAAGCTCAAAAAACTTCTTTACAGCTCGATCAGAGCAAACTACAAGTTGAACCACTCATCTCACACAGTCTACAAAGCTATAACAACCAAGCAATACTATAAAGAAGACCAATCTAAAAATAAAATTAAAAGATTATTGTTGAATTTTCAAATATAATTAATAGAATTTAAGGCTTCTTTAATTTTTGTGAAACATTTTTAAAGTAATTTATAAATAGAAATATAAGTATAAAGAAAAGTAATTTTCCTTTGCCCGAGGGAGCAACCTTCATAGAATTAGCCAAAGTTAATGGGCAATTACCTGCATATTTATTATGATCCCACTATCATCCGCTTCTTGCAACAAACTTAAGAGACCGCTTTTTGACCATCCTTGACCATGTTCATTAATAGGTCTCATTTTGACCATGCGGCATTAGGACTTAGGAGGTCTCATTTTGACCACAACCATTAGGTTATATACAAATTATTGGGCTCGTTTGAGAAAGCGGTAAAAAAGTTTTTTTTACTATTTATGAGGTAAATATGTAAAGGATATTATCTCGTTTTACGAAAATACATATAAATGTTTGACTTTTTCAAACATGATTCCAAACATGACCATTTTCAAGACATCCAGTATAATTATTAAAAAGTGTCAATAACAAGCAAAGTATAAACATATTATCGTTAATTTCTTGTATCGGAATTTGTTATTTCATCCTCTTCAGTTGTCATTAAATGTTTTGATAATCAAGCCTTTATTTAGAACCTCTCATGATATTCCCTCTTTTATGTTATGTAATTGTTATAAAAAATGGGTTAATGTCCAAGTTTGCCCCGGTAATTTTCACTCAAGAATAATGTTATCCCAAAAGTTTTTTGAAGAACATCCCATAAGTTTTCAAACTGTAGGAATTTCACCCTAGCCGTCATGTTAAGTTTGACCCTTAGTTAACTAAATATATTGAGGAGGCAATTCACAAGGCATCCTCATCATTTTTGTTTTGGGTTTAAATGCAAATTTACTCTAGAAACTCTCTCATAAGCATTGTTACCTCGAAAGTTTTAAATTATAGTAATTTCACTACATCTGTTATAAAAGTTAAATTTACATGTTATTTGACCAAATATGCTTATATGACAAGTGATAGCTAATGGTCATATTTAACCTAGGTAATGGTTAGATGACATTGCTATAATTTAAAAACTTCGGAGCAATATTGGACCCAAAAAATTTCAAGGCAACATTGATCCTAAATAAACACTTCAAAGGTAAGATTGTTCTTAAGTGAACACTTTAAGAGTAAATTTCCACACTAACAAAAATTATATGGATAACGTGTGGATTTGCTAGCTTAACATATTTGATCAATTGATAGTCAAACTTAATATAAATAATTGATAGATTGAAATTGCTACGATTTGTAAACTTTCGGGATAACATTGCTCATCAAAAAACTTTTGATGAAACATTACTCCAGATTGAAAACACAAAATTGGATTTAATGGTTAGAGATAGGAGAAATAATCTTTTTATATTATGATTAAGATGCAAAGATAACCATGAAGTTATATTCAATACATACTCAACACCATAAATTTTTTTTGGTGCAAAACTACCTACATATTGTCCCATTGAGAGAAAGAATAACACAAATGTTAAAAGTGCCTAACATCTGTTCATTACGATGTAAAAGTATCAAAATACCCCCAATACGAGAAACCCTCTTCTTAACCTCAGTTTATCCTATGTTCTTCATTGTCAACTATTTTTTTTTTGCCAGACTTCATTGTCAACTATCATTAACAACATCTCTCTCCAATATCAAACATAAATCTCTCAAAGTCATTAAAATTCATCATCAAACTCAACCATAAACTAAACCAGAAACAATCAATCTTAATATGATTCAGATCAAAACACAAATCTCACCATTTAAAAAATGGAAAAAAGTATTCAAACAAATCTGAGACAGGAGAAATAATAATAGGTGATAGGAAATCAGATCTGACTTAAAACCCAAGTCTCTCAAAGTCACTGTAAAAATGGAAAAAAAGAAGTAAAAAAAAAACAGAAGCAGAAGATGAAGCAAAGACCGGTCTCTCCCATGCTCCAAGGATTTATCTTAGGCCTCTTTTTCTTAATGCGAAGAAAAGTTGAGAGGCAAGAAAATAGAATGAGAGAGAAGAAAATTGAAAAAAAAATTATTATCACTCATTCTGTTTGGATGGACTGTAAGAAAATAGAGATAAAAGAAAATTGACAAATAGTTGAAAGATCAAAATATCCTTAGATAAAAATCTTTTAATAAATAGTTGAATAATTAAATTATCCTTAAAATATAAAAAGTATAATATCAAACTAAATAGGATAATGAAAATATTATATTAACACTAATATAATTAAATAATTTAAAATCAAATTATTTATTAGATATATGTTTTCATGTTATTATATTTCAAAACAAATTAATTTAAAAAAAATGTATTATAGTTTTTAAGGTTGCAAGGTTTTAATACGTAATTAAAAAATAAATTAGATATTAAAATATATTTTAAATCTTATCATTTTAAAAAAATAAAATTATAGTCATAATTTTAAAAAGTTAGATGTCAAATTTAGTGGTTTAAAATGAAAAAGTAATAAATAACATATATGTAGATAAGACAAATAGGTTTCTCTTAATGTGTGAAAAGAAAATGGGGTGTAAGTCACATTTCATTTTTTCTCTGACTTTTCCTTCATCTAACTTTTTCAATTTCCCATCCAAACAGAAAAAAACCCATTCCTCTCTCTGTTTTCTTTTCAAGTTTGCTTTCTTCACTCATTTTGTTTCCATCCAATCAGCTCTAGTCTTAGTTGCTCTTTGACCCAGCTCTCAAGTTAGCTTATACAGATGAGAGGATCAGAGGCTATGATGGAAGTGGGGCGTATGGCACTATCAGATTCATATAAAAAAATGAGTGGCTAATGCCTTAACTAACTCTGTAGGGACCAAATAGAAAGATGAAAAAAACTACATAGATCTGAGATGAAAATATAAGAGCTTAGGGGTCAAATTTTCAAGAAAGAAATGCTGTACCAATTTTAGCACTTTTCACAGGGATCACATAAAACACACAAATATTTGAAACACAAACCCACACGTCCAAGCATAGGTTTGTCATGTGACCTCCCATCTAAGGAGAGGGATTAGTGTCACTAGGAGCTTGTTTGAAAATCCGATAGATATTAGCTTTTACGTAAATTGAAGTAAAACTTAAATTTTGGATAATAGATTTTAAGAGAATATCTTTCATTGATTCTGAGGTAAAATCTAGACTTTAAAAATGCGATAACCTAGGTTTTATGATAAAACACTTCCTTTCGTTGATATTTATTGCTTCGTCTCCAAGTAATTCATACCAAAGAAATGGTAATTAAAATTGATAAAATCTTCTTATTTTACTCTTATTTTATTTATTACTCTTTCCAATTTCAAATGTAGAATTTATTTACCTAATTTAATTATATTAATGACATTAGTTAAATTAATTAATATAACTTTTTTCTAAAACAACTTAATTATCTTCCTTAACTTCAACTCTTTACTTAATTATTGTTGAGGGAGTATCAATACGGATAATTAAAAAAATGACAAAAAATAGCAATACATCTTCTATTTAGAACAAAAATCAACTCATCTGTTAGGTCATACATTAAAAAGCATAACAGTATATACTATCATCTCTCTCCCCCTCCTTGCATTATGTAACAAAGAGTAAAAGTGAAAAATAAGTATTACCTCCAGTCCTAATATAAGAGATAGTTGAATTTTATCAGAGAGATTATAGAAGTTGATTAACTAATATATTTATCTTTTTTAAACTAATTTACATAACTTATAAATTGTTATATAATATAATGATATATATGAGTATTTCATAATTTATATTATTATTAGATAATTTATTTATTTATTTTAATTATTCTTAAAAAGTTAATTGACTCTTATACTAGAGATAATGTAATATTGAATATGTTACAACCTTTTATGTCTTATAATATGGACAATAGGGAGTGTGTGTAATCATACCCCTACTTTCTTTTTTGTTGGCGTCAATCTCTTAGGTGCCTCTGTTTCTCAATAACAATATTTTGGGCCACGAAGATTGAAAATCCAATATCTTAGGTGGACCTAATTAGAGTTAGAACAGTACCTTTCAAAAGCCATGTATCTGGATGAACCGACCTCCTCATTCGCCGCGTTTAGAGGAGAGGAGGTTTAGATAGAAGTTGGTTTTGTCGAATAATTTCTCCTCAAAACCAATTTCGTGAGAGTTAAGACTCACTAATCATCTTCTTAGTCACGCTTGGGCGATTATCACCAATCGCAGGTTCTTTCCTTTTGTTGCACTGTATTATACTCTTTTGTGTGTTGATAGAATTTTATGCGTACAGACAAAAAACATCGAAAATAAAAGTTTTTGATTCGCTGTGTTTTTTAATTGAGGTTTATCTAGTGCTTCTTTCATCTTGTTTGAAAATATGACGGCGTTTACATTTTTATGCAATTCTTGCTGCCTTTAATTGTGATTTAATTTGAATGCGATGGAATTATGCGTTTGGCTTCTGGGGAAATGAGTGCGAAGATATGGAAAACTTTTAAATTTTGTTGATCGGGGTTGATTGTATATTAGAAGTTGAAATTTTGTTGATTGTATATTAGAAATTTTGTGAAGGCAGTAAATACTCGTCTAGCTTGATAAGCTCCCTCCGTCTTTCCTTTACTTTTCGAAAATTTGAAGTTAAGAACGATAGCTGAAAGTTCTTATCAATTATCTGCACGCGTTTTAGGAACAAAGGCCTTTAGTAATTGGTTTATGTTTGAAACTGATAATTTATTCTGTCTTATTAATCTAACAGCTCATTTTCGCCATCTCATCATCATGAAGATGTTGGTGTCAACAAGCAATACTGTTGAATCTCTTCTACTACCACCAGGTACATGACTTTTATATGGCTAGTTTTATAATATAAGTAGAGCAGGCCTTGTATATTTGCTTGAAGTCCAAAATGAGCTGCACAATTGACAACTTATGACAATGGGTCTCCATACAACTTATATGGATATATTGATGTTGACGTCGATTGAAAAATACACCAAATCCCCCACCATCTTCATTTTCCATTCTCAAGCTTCTCGGGGCTCAAGTAATTTTTATTTTTATTTTTATTATGTATCTTTATACAGTTAGAAGCGCTCAGTACCAGAACAAAACTGATTATACTGGGCCTAACCTAGTTTGTATGCAAGCCTTACCATGTAATACAAGAAGCGGAAAACTTCAAATTGATAGATCTCAAACTCAGTCACGTCATATCAGATGTGCTGCTGCGTTGGTAAGCTACATTTTGCTTCTTCTTTTTGTGTCGACTAATTATTTGCTATTCATTGCACCTTTTGTTGATTTCTCTCTCAATTGATTGAAACATTTTTCTTGGTCAAGTATTGATCAGAAAGTTCAAGTTTTTTTATCATAATGACTGCAAAAGTGTTACTTAATGAAAGTTATGATATATTACATGGTGGGTCAATTATTCTTTCATGGAGTGATGTTGGCAGTTGGTGTTTTTTCATTGAGTGATGTCATGCATATTATTCATTTTAATTAATGTTTACATTAAACTAAATGTGGCCTTTTGCTTTGCATAAAATCTGAGAAATGAGCCACACCACTATTCACAACTCATGAATAGTGTGGGTTGTTAGAGTTTGTATATTTAATTTTGATATTGATGATTCTGTGAATGTTAGGTATAAACTCAGTCGGGTTGTTATTTTCCTACTTGATTTTAGGTGTTTTTTTACCATCAAATGTTCATAGTTTATCTTGATGCTTATTGCATTTTCTGCTGTCTGTAAACATTCAAGGATAGAACTATTTCTTGTGAGAATCTGGCAGTTGTTTAGTTCTCAATATTCTGATGTCCTTTCTTATGCTTTATGTAGAATGCCACATGTGCAGCTACGCTAACCCAAACTGTAACACGTGAATCTCAGACAGTTACTCTTACTCCTGGTAATGACCTCATCCTGTTCTTATACCAAGCAACACTAATTTGGTGAATATAAGTTGCGGGTGACTCTAATCATTATATTGTATCTAGATGTGGGGCCTGAGATGAATTGGACATTTGTAATGGAATGCCTTTTAATTGTATGAATTTGCAATTTACTTCCAAGCTATTTTCAACAGTGATGAGGATAGAATATTTGCATGGTGGGTTAAGGTGCCATTGGCATGCTCTGTCTTGCACTTCTTCCTGCCTTACTTTCCAGCATTTTAACGTCTTTTTTTAAAGACAGTCATTGTTTCCCTGTTGATCTGTTTTTCTTTCGTTCTTATGGGTTGGTTTCTCTGTCTTTTTGAATTAAAGCCTTCCTTCCCTTTTGCACTTCTCTGTATCTTCATCAGGTATGCTATATGGAAGTTTTGAAGCTGCTAACCCCTTCTGAAGAATAAATAGAAGCCTCTATATTGTTGGGTGGTGAAACATGTGCAAGATTAAGTGAATATTTTATTTTTCATAGAAGTTTTAATGACTGAAGTAAATTACATTTTTTATTAAAATGATAAAACAAAATTCATTACTGCATTTTATGCGACATGATTGCTTTTATTCAACCATTGTGAGTTTTAATGACAACATATATTGTTTAAATTTGAGTTTTATGAAAGAGAAAATATCAAACTAATGTTTGTCTTGGAATATATGTGACACTTCCTCCCTGGGCCTATAGGTGTGAAACAGTAAAAGAGGATATAATTGTATGTAGAAAGGTCATTTTTATTTAATTAGCAATAGTTGTCTAAGGAGAAATTTTGACCCTCCAATTCATGCTTCGTTAAGTATATAGATGGTGGTTTTCATTTTTGATAGAGCCACGTAAATGTATTGACACGTGACACCACGGAAAAAAATGACTGTGTGTGTGTGTGTGAGATCATGTGAATGTGAATCCTGAAATATAGCATCATATCTGGTACATGTGTCCGCATCTCCATGCAACTAAGTACCTCTTTAGGTCCCATCTCTTGTATGAACCTTTCTCATTAATGTCAGTTTGTCCTCTGGCCTTAATTACCTGTTGCGTGTCATTCCAAGTTTTGAATATATTTCTAGTCAATTCTGCATAATAGAACATTTGCTGTCATATTTTCCAACGGTAGGTAGTGGTTGTGAAATCTCAGGTAAAGCAAAGACGCATCAACTCGACGACAGCGGGCCTGGACTGCCACCTTGTAGAGATGATGGCAATGGAGGTGATGGAGGAGGAGGTGGCAAGTTTTCAGGTGGGTTAGTCCTTTTGGGGATTGGACTGCCACCTTGGACGTTCTGAAGGAGATAGAGAAGGAGTGGCTTGGCAAGGATGTTGAAAGAAGTTGAGGCAAGAGATTTTGTCATTGTCTGAAGAGATTGATAATCAGGCCGTCACTGACGACCTGATTCATGTGCATTGTCTGAGGAATTTTCTTTAAAGAAAATAATTAGTGATAGGCCATTAAAGTAGCTCAGTGTTGTGATGGGTTTTCATGCAAACGCTTATATATATATATATTTTGTTACAAAGGTAAGTTAGGCTTGAAGAAATAACCACACTGTAGATTGAGGTAGACACGCACACATAAAATGAGTTTTAAATTAATGCTTCTGTTCAGGTATTTGTTACTTGGATTGCGGGGCGTTGCTGCTGCTTGACACTCCTTCCGAGTATGAAATTTAAATTTCTGTGTGACAAAGGAAATGAATTACATAATGAACTATATTTCAAGCCCGCGAAAGAGGCAGAATTGAAATTGTATAGAAATTTAAGTGGTGACACTGAAGCCTCAAGTCAAATTAACAACTTGGAAGCCTACCATTGCCCGGAAGAAAGTATTAAGATCACAACGTATTGGTTCTTTCTTCAACGTTATTATATTTTCTGGAAAAAGTAAAGACAACTGAAGAAAACAAATGTGCTACTCTTTTGGTTGCGTTACTAGTGGTTTAGTAGGGAAAATGATTTATCAAATGACATGAAGAACGAATTGCCATTTTTTGTTTTAACACTAACCGTATTAACATACATTGACCTTGTCAGTCATCAAGCACCCGGAACACTCAAGACGGCAACTTCCTGACTCAGGTCTTGACCAAAAATGGGACAATCATAGACAGTTAAAGATTTGCACTAGACCCATTTTTGGGAACGTGTTGCGTAACTACTGAGACGGGAAAAAAACAAATTTAATCATTGGACACGTCCTGCTATGACCGAGTACCCCCTTCGGTCTTCCTGAAGGACAAATGAACTCAATCTCAAGTGCTCTACACGCACAATGAAATATCCAGAGCACCAAAAGATTCCATAAATACAGGCAACTTCAGAAACGTAGGCCAGCAAGAATATGACCAACCAACATTATGATTCTCCTCTTCCGAAGAGCTTGCTGCTGCTGCTGCTTCTGCTAAATCTGCAGTCAAATAATCCAGAAAGGTCAAAATTTCTTTGAACTACTCCACTTTCACCACCTTCAGATACATTGGATTACAGGAACCTACAAAACAACCATTCTATCCCTAACTTTACACCTAACCAGAAGATATCAGGTCAGACATGATATCCTGAGACTAGCTGCATATGTGCATATTGTTACAAAACAGTCTGATGACAAATGAATGTTATATCTCAGTCAAGTGACTTTTCATAGTGCCCAGTTTTCCGCCTGTGCCTACTATAATCAGATACGAATCTGAACGAAAGGCCACATCCCTCAATCTTGCAGCAGTATGGCTTTTCCCCAGTATGCACCCGTATATGCTCCGTCCTGGCCCATGCCCACTTGAATGACATTGAGCAACCTTCCCATGGGCACTTGAGGGGCCTGTTATCATCATGGACACGCTGGTGAAGCACAGCATA
>JANTPZ010012465.1:0-12625 GCA_025593235.1 Vachellia pachyceras | reverse complement strand
TGTCTGTCTAAGGCAAGCTAAATGCATAAAGATATGTGAAAAAGGTTGAAGCTAATCGCATGTCTGTCCTTTAGGCTCAACAAGGCTCATGTGGAGAGATGCTCACGATCGCTGGATCGAGCGACAGGTGACAACTAAGGTGAAATCCAGAGCCTTTATCAAAGCTTGATATTCCTCTTTGATTATAACAGTAAAATAAGATCATAATACCCCCCACACAAACTTCAAACGTACGATATGATCTGGAGAACAGAAGCCCCGCTATGAACTTGAATTTCTGGAATGACACGTTCATTTTAAAAAGAAAAAACTCTTAGAGCTCATTCCTCGTTTGCTGATTATATAATAGCACTGCAACGACCAATACTTGTTGGTAAAGATGAACTAGTGACAGGGAATGTGTTGAGTTAGGACGAGACCTTGTTGTACAATGGATCAGATTTCCCACTTTCCGGCCGAAAGATCTTTTCTTCTTTAAATAGACGGGATGATACATTTGGACCTCAAATATAAATCCATGTGTTCTCTTCCTTTCAATTTATGCTAGTTTAGGGTAGAAATCAAAGGCATCCTCCTATTCGAAGTAATTTTATTAAAGGTATTGTTAAGCGTTAAATGTGGGTAACTGAATTAATATTTTAATCAACATTTCAGAGATCCCCAAAACATGGCCTGTACTGTTGTTTCAAGTTTCAGCTATTGAACCATTCATGTTTCCAGCGGAGACTATATGTGGGGCTGCCAAAATAATTTTCTGAATGTCCATCTATATGTGGTCTTTTGGTCAACATGTGTAGGGCTGCTTCTTAATATATTAAGGAGTGATGTAACAAGAATTCAACAAAACACCAACAGGGGTTTAGTCTACTGAAAAAATTAATCCCTCGTAACATTATCAATCAAGATTCAAATTCTTATTAGAAGATGCACTCTCATTTAGTGATCAATAGTTTCTCGAATAGAATTGCTTCAATAAAAGATGTATATGTTTAGGAAGAAAAAAAGAATTCAACAAGCCAAGTATTAACTAATAAAACCCAAGTTATCACAAACTAGCAAGATAATCACCACAATGCCTCCAAGTATTGGACATCCATTTGAGGCCATCACTGTAGGCTATACTGTTGTATGCCAACCAGGTATGTACGACTCCTTGATATAATAAAAACACTACTATATTTCAGCCTAATAATAATAACAATGATAATAAATGACTTTGTTATTTGTTGTGATTTGTATAACAACGTCAACATATCAAGATTCAAGACACACTATAACAAATCGAAGATCCAGTTACAAATACAACATAATTTACGTTTTTGAGTTACATTTACAGTGAAAAGAAGGGAATTTCATTATATTAACGCGCACTAATGCTACAGGTTACCTAACTAAAGTTCTAACGATCCAGTGAAAATAACCAAAAAAAAAATAACAGATATATATGGATTCATTGCAAATATTGTCACGGATTAAATTATAAGGAAGTTTTTGAATTCGAAATATATCGGTGAACGGGGGATATCAATGGCTCATGATCAGTTGAGATAAAATCAAATTTAATTTGAATTGACGAGGTACTTGGAATATTTTTTTTCCATTAGATTTCCCTTTTCTTTTTTATTAAGTTCGATTATTTACTTATTATCTTTATTTATTTTGATTTTAGATATATGAGATATTGGATACAGAATGAGAGAGGAAACAACTTAATAAAAGTTTCTATTGATAATTTGGTTGAATGCACAATTAAATAATTAATCCCGTAGAGTGCTTTTAGGACTGTTGCATTCCTTTTGATCTAGCATTTCACTTATCAGATAATGTGTAAGTTCTTTTTTTGGTGATCTCAAGGCAGACATGGTTCTATGACCCCCGCTGATTCCCTCCGGTATCCGACACATTTTTCTAAGTTTTTTACATTTTTTCAACTGGATCAAGAAATCTTGAACAACCGACTAATTCGGAGTTGAGGATGTCTTTCTGACACATTCCTTTGAAGTCCTTTGCACCAAATAATGTGTAAGTTTTTGTTGCACATATATTGCCTTATATTTCCGTTTGTAACAAATCCAAAGAGATCCCAATTAGGCAGAATTAATACTCCAACCACCAACTGGCAATGAGAGGGCAAAGAGGAAAACTATTCAACCTATGGCCTTTTATCTCTGAATGCAAAATTTGCAAGGAATTGCATAGAACATAGTGCTAAATTCAATAATCGTGACAGAGGAAAGAACGTGAGAATATAATACGGATGATGAGCCTCACAATTACGAAGCTGCGAAGCTTCAAATATGTGGAACATATTTTCAACTGTTCAACCTAATTAAACAACGATGTGAAACAAACAATTAAGAGAGGAACCGATCTAGAAGATCAACTAAGAGAGTCTAATTGAAGCCTAAAACATGTACGGCGTGGCGGAGAACGGCGAAAAGTAAATCTTCGGCTTCGGACTTGCCCTGAAAGAAAAAAAAAACTGAAGCATCAATGACTATTCAGAGCTCAGAACAATCACATAATTTCTCGATTGGTTGAATATATATCAAACACACTCACTTGTCGTGACATCGAGAAACACGGCCAACGCCGGCCACTGATTTCTTTTTCCCGAACGACTCGTTGGATTTCCTCCTAACAATCTTGTCACGATCCTGATCCAGACCATCCTCCATGATTGCTGAAAGCGCCGGTCGCCAATCGGATGGGCGGTCCTGGCGACAATAGACCCTGTTGCCCCTCGCGCGATGGCAATCACCAGAAGTGCCAATGTGACAGAGAAAGGTGTCGTCCATTGCCGGCCGTCTCCGTCGCGGAAGATGATAGCAGGATCCGAATTTGGAGAAGAAATTGAACATCACTGGAATCAGGAAGCAGTGTGCTGATTTGGTTTCGATCAGAGAATTAACGTAACGTTGATATTCACGAGGGAGTTGAGCCTCCTCGGCGCTTAGAAATCTCTTTTGCGAGTAGTTATTTGTACGCAAGCCGATATGCCTTATCCCATGAAAATAGGATTGTTCTTTCAAGAATCAATCAGGATAACTTTCTATTTTGAGTTAATTTGATGATTTCTTATCCTTTGTTGTTGCTCTACAGTTTTGAAGGCTAACCAGTTACGTGCGATGCTTTCCATCTAAATTGACAATTAATTAAAATTAAATATCAATTCATTAACGGGAAGTATGACAAAAAGAATACAATATGAACTTCAAAATTCCTAGAATGAATTTGTTATACGATATATTAGGAAGATAGTATCAATTCGAAATATTGAAATGTTGGTGAATTTATAATATTGTTCTTCATTTTTTAAATAAGGAAAGATGACGTCATCAAAGTACCACTTACTGCCGGCCTCCAGTTAAAGCTCCGGTGGCTCTTTTGGGCCATCACTTCTTTTTAAGAAAAAGTTGGGGTCACGTGGAGAAATTGAGATTTGATTTCACCCCACCTTAATGCCTTAAAAGATTTGGTAGTCATGGAATCATCATCAAACATGTTTACTATTATAATGCCTAATACACAATACAAGTAATAATGTAATGCTTTACCTCTTGACTACACTTATAGCATGAATGAAAATTTAGATAAAGGTATTTATCATTTCAATAGCAACATTTACCACTACATTTAACAAGTTCCGCATTTGGAGGAATTAACTAATTGGGTGAATGCCATGTTTTAATCCTTGTTTGCTTATAATGTGAATGATAATATTTGTAAAAGTATTTACCATTTCAACAACTCCATCAACTACTCTTTTAATGAAATCTATATTTAAGAAAATTCAACTAATTGGATACATGTTTGGGGATCCTATTTGAGGAACCATCGATACTAAATAAGGGCATCTCTTCTTGCATAATTTTTTTGGTATGAGGAAAGTACATGTGAGATGGGTCTCAACAAATTATTAAAGCTAAAACATGCCTCTAAACTCAAATAATGCTTGTAAAAGTACTTACAGATCGCCCACTCATATTGACAATAAGATTAAACATAGAATTTTATAAGTTGCACGCAAACTTGATGTTAAAATTGGACCAATCTTTGTTGACACAAGGCAGGGACTTTTTTTTTTTTTTTTATAAAGGAGACGAGAGCCCCAAGGGCTCAAAAACAACAAAACTACAAAAGGCGGGGAATAGATCCCAAAATATCATTCGAGCACAGCGCCTGAAGATGGCGCGGGCACGAGTGGTAAACAGTAGAAGAGGAGATAGCCTCCTTAGCAAGCGCATCGGCCAAAAGATTCTGCTCCCTGGAGATGTAGCGAATGATGTGAAAAGCAAAGGGAAAATGTGAAAAGCATTTGATGGGAAGTGCATGAATACGGGCTTTAATGTATTGGGTTTGGCTGTTGGGCCAACACCAAGCCCAAAACTTGAGTAACACGCTCACATCATCCTCCATAGACGAAATGAATTACTGCAAATTCACAGATGGCAAGAGGAAGAGGTGGAAATTATTTTAAATGCAATTATACATACACATATACCTATATATATATATATATATATCGTGTTTTGGAGTTTGGATAAAACAACAATTTGGGTGTTTTGGCATAAAACTGAAGAAGAGGGAAAGGGGGGGTTTATGGTTGATGATCACGGAGGTCTGATCATTGTCAGCGTTATGCCAATTTTGTTGCATACCGATGTTGTATATGTGCCCTGTCACTAGCACTCGAAAAGCGGGCGGCCCGCCCCAGGTGACGGGTTGGGATTTCAACTTTAAATTTTTTTTATAAAAAATAAATTCTTTTTCTTTTGTTTACCCGATTTTTTTTATAAGATTGTATATTTATGATATTCTCTTTCAAATTTTATGAATAAGTGTTCAATAATTTCCTAAAAATAGAATTTAATATTACTTTTTCCTTTGTAAAAAATATTGGAATGAAAAAAAGTAAAAAAATACATAAAAAATATTTTTTAAAAATAAAAAAATAAAAAAGGGGGTTAGGCGGGCTGGCCCGCCAACCCGCGAGTTCAAGGTGGCGGGCTGGGCCCAACCTGCATTACCGGTACTACCTGTCACTGTCTCCATGAAACCACCCCGTGCACAAAACCTGTGTTCATTGTTAAGAAAGTTATCTCATAATCAAACAAAAGATAATTCAAACATGTTTCGATCTTGTTTTATCTTCTTTTTGAATGGCTAGCTCTTGTTTTACTCTCTGGTTCCATCTCTCTTTGAGAGTAAATATTGTTGCATTGGCAATAACTCATATGTTTCACACGAAATATATACAAGGATCATTTATAGATAGTTTGAATTTTTATGAATTTTATCTTATACTCTTTTTTAATTCTTTTTATAAAGTCCTTTCCACTCCTTAAAAGTTAAAATGATGCCATTTTTTAAAAATTATTCCCCCTTCAAAATATCATTGGTTTGATCTTTCACCTAATAAATCTATTCACTTTCTAACTAACTAAACAATCTCCTCCAATTAATAATTTTTTAGAAAATATTATTCCAGGCCTTCGCGCTTTCATCATGCTTCATTTTTAGTTCATGTAGTTTATTCTCACAGTTCTCCTCCTCTTTTATCCATCAGATCTAAAATATTAATTTTTTAGTTTGAAAAATGCTCAGCAAAGGTCATGAGTTCTTTTTTTTGTTGATGTAAACAGTGCTAATTTTATGGAGTTCAATTCAATATGGTTAACAAGATATATGTTGGATCTAATACAACATATTAGTATCTCACAAAGTAGTAAATCAAAGTTCTAATATAATACCAACATTTAATATATGAAAATATCCAAAATAAGATTGCATTTAATAAAAATATACATGTACTTAATATATATAGGAGACTTTTCTTGGTACAATATACAAGAGACTAAAATTTGATTTTCCTACATCTCAACTAACATTTTGGGTGTCACTTAATGTGCATGTTTGGAAAATAATTTTTTTAAACAATGTATGTATAGTTAAGACAAAAAATTTTTAAAATTCATAAAAAGCATCTTAAAATCTGTAACTCATTCTTGTCAACCAATTTTCAAATAGATGTGAATGTACCAATTTCTAAAGCTAAAAAGCTACACATGCGAAACATAAAACAAGAGAAAGTGGTAAAATAATATTTAAACCTAAAAACGCTTTTTTCTCTTTATCTGTAAAAAGGAAATATGTTCAATCAAAATCATTAACCATTTCGATCGGGTGAATCGATAGAGACATGACCTTATGGGCAGCCTTTGCAGGCTGAAACGATCCTTTACAAACTTTGCATGATGCTTCAAATCCGACGTGAAGTTGCCTTCATTCTTGTCTTATTGTACTTTTTCTCAGAGCACATTTGTGCAATTCAACCACATTAATCACCAATACAATTAACAATCTTGCTCACAAAGACAAAAAAATTAATTCACATTAATTACGTACCCCTCCTCCTTATCTTCTCTTGTGCCTTTTTAAATTATTGGACTCTTTTTAAAACTGATAAAAACATGATCGAGCACGCTTTTCCAAAGATAATGATCATGTTTGACAACACATTTAAAAGCACGTTTAACAGTTTTTTTCATAAAATAAGATAATCTTTTTCACATATTTATCTTGACTTACGTAAAGTACTTCTCCGTCGCGTTTTCAAACTGGCCCATATTGATTGTGAAGTCACCACGTATATTTAAGTATTATCATAATACAAACAGAAAATCCTCCACGGAAAGGTGTATTCAGTCAAACGAAAACTCAGAAAAAAGGAACTTAATTATAATTTATAAGATAACAACATTTGGAATACGCAAGCATGTCCAAATGAGATCAACTTGATTAATATTACAAGATTGTATCTTGATCCAACGAGAGGATTTAAAAAATACAGACAAAGGAGGAGAAGAATATTTAAGAACGAAAAATCACAATAGTGAACGAATAATATGAATATATGGAGATGTCAGGTTTGTTTTTAGCTGTGGCTTCACTTGCAGAAGTAACCAATCTGATTCTGATGTGTGCTATTTTATAATAAAAATGAATAAAATATATTAAATACGTGCATTATTTGAGAGCAGGAGAATGAATGCAACAGGAAGATCGAGACTTGTTAAGAGTAACCATGCATGGGATGTTTATTTAAATAACTATTTCGTGAAAGAGAATTCGACAAGAGTGGGCCGGCTATAGGACACCTTCGTTAACTTATTGGCCACCTTGTGTTTTTAATCTAGTTTTCGCATTTTATTAATCTAAATAATTATCACTACAAAACAAGTAATTAAGCACTAATTAAAACGCGATATGCTTAAGAAGAAGCCAAATTCAGCTTTACTATCTTTTGATCAATCCAATAACTTATTTCAAAAGGACACTTGTATATTAATCAATATATATATATTGGAATAGAGGGCCAGCCATCTGTAGCATCTAAAAGAGTTCTATCTAATGCAGCATGAAAAAAAAAAAAACTTCTATATAAGACTTACATAGAAATTCTTCAACAAGCTTAACCACAGGAACCCATTATTGATCAAATTGACATCACCCACTGTTTGAGAATATACGCTTAATAATTTAAAGGAAAAATATATTATTACCTTTGACAAGTAAATGAAATCTCTACTTGATTCTCCACGTATTACTACATTAATTTAGTTAATAAATTTTTAAAATGTCATTACAGTGAAAATATAAAATTTATCGCAAGTAGCACACACAAGACATTTGAACAATATTATATTAACCTAGAAATATGTTTAGTTTGTGACCAAACAGGATTACATTTAGCAAAGGTGGCCAATTGTTTGTAGTGTACGACTGTTTAAATTTGCGCTAAAAAATGACACATTTAGTTTTCAATAGTTTATCCAATATCACTTACAATAGTATGATATATGTATGCAAACAGAAAAATGTGTAGCTTATCCTTTCTCTCTCATTTTCATCCATATATAATATAATGCTAACTGATAATACGCTGGGTTAAGCATGATTTGTTTCCAAGTCTAACCCATATGGTAGATAAGAACGATCAATAAGTCAATAAACTACAAGTTAATTATATGTTAAAGGAAAATAAGATACAAATTATTGCACTATTATGAGCATGTTAATGAACCCTACTTTCAATAAAAAATATATATTTAAAAATTTAACTTGAGAATTTACCTATACAATTAAGACTTTTATCGGAACACATACATATTCTTTTTATAACTCCAATTAGCGTAGTACATTCAGAAAGTGAGTGTAAAAGAAGTTCGAGGTTTATTTACTGTATTCCTTCTCTGAAGTTTTGTCTCCATTACTATATCTAGATATATCATATAATTAAGGACCTTTTCTCTGCTATATATATGGCTACACAAGTCATAGTTCACACTTCACAAACTACTCCACTCTCTACTGCATTTCTATATCCAAAGGGTTTTGCTCTGAAGTTGGAAGCTTTTATATGGCTTTAAGACTCCAAAAATTTAGAAGATAAAGCTGTAGCTTTTCATTCCTCTGCATCTTTCTCCTCTAGACGCGCGTCAAAAAGCACACAAAACAATATCCAGCTCTCTTCAATCCATCTTCTCTTTTCCCTGTACATATACTGAACCTCATCATCAGAGATCTCTTCCATGCACGTCCAGGAAAGATCATAAACCTTAACAAGCACTTTTGATCTCCTTTCATAAACCTAAAACCTAGCTTCTAGAGCCATGAAAACTGAGTTAAAAGGAAGCACTACTTCCATGTCCCTCCAATACCCAACTCTCTTCAACGCCCCCCACAATAATAATCCTGATCTCTCAGGAGAACTCAAAGGGTGTCTAGGAAGCCTCGATGGAGCTTGTATAGAGAAGCTCTTACTCCATTGTGCAAGTGCTTTAGAGAGTAACGATGTAACTTTAGCTCAACAAGTCATGTGGGTGCTCAATAACGTGGCTTCTCCAGTTGGAGACACCAACCAAAGGCTCACTTCCTGGTTCCTCAGAGCCTTGATCTCTAGGGCTTCACGAGTCTGTCCTATGAACTTCAACGGAAGAAGCAGTACAATCCAGAGAAGGTTGATGTCCGTGACAGAGCTTGCAGGGTACGTTGATCTTATCCCTTGGCATAGGTTTGGGTTTTGTGCGTCCAACAGTGCTATTTTTAAAGCAATTCAGGGGTTCCAAAGAGTGCACATAATAGATTTTAGCATTACCCATTGTATGCAGTGGCCTACTTTTATAGATGCCTTGGCCAAAAGGCCTGAAGGCCCTCCTGAGGTTAAAATCACTGTGCCTTCTTGTCGGCCACCTGTCCCGCCTTTGGTCAATATTTCAACTGAAGAAGTTGGGCTGCGTTTGGGTAATTTTGCTAAGTTCAGGGATGTCCCTTTTGAATTCAATGTGATTGGAAGGAGCACATCTTCTGAATTAAGCAATATCAATTATTCATCGAGCTTTACCTTTGAGTCACTGTTAAGTCACTTGAATCCCACTTCGTTAAATCTTAGGGAAGACGAAGCTTTGGTGATAAATTGTCAAAATTGGCTACGTTACTTGTCTGATGAAAGAAAGGGGAGTTTCCAAGATGCATCATCCCCTAGGGACACTTTCATAAATCTAATTAAAAATCTTAACCCTAGAATAGTACTATTGGTTGACGAGGATTGTGATCTTAGTGTACCAAGTCTCGCGTCAAGAATCACTACTTGTTTCAACTATTTGTGGATACCATTTGACGCTTTGGAGACTTTTTTGCCTAAAGATAGCAACCAGAGGATAGAGTACGAATCTGACATAGGCCAGAAAATTGATAACATCACTAGCTTCGAAGGGGTTCAGAGAGTAGAGAGATTAGAGAGCGGCGCAAAAATGTCACAAAGGATGAAAAATGGAGGTTTCTTCAACGTTCCCTTCTATGAAGGAACAGTGAGAGAGGTTAAGGCTTTGCTCGATGAGCATGCAAGTGGATGGGGCATGAAGATAGAAGAAGATATGTTAGTTCTCACATGGAAAGGCCATAATTCTGTCTTCGCCACAGCTTGGGTCCCCAATGAGTTAAACGATCATATGGGTGTGGGCTGAGCTGCCTTTATAACATGGACTTAAAACCTCATTTAATTTGGTTCCTCCCAATCAATTCACTGATCAGTTTTATTTCTTTCTAGTATTTACACACCTAATTTTGTTTCAATCATATGCCATGGGATTGAAACAAAACCAACCACTTCGAAGTACTAGAGTGATACAAAGATACTTATGAATATCGATCAATACCGTGAGGTTTGAGTCCTTAAGCATATAAGAGGCAGCAAATGGGCCTAGCTAGCATGAGAAGGATTTGAGTTTTGGTTCAGTGGTCCAGGGAGAGGCAGAGAAGCGAAAGCAACTAAAGTTGATGTCTGTGTGTGAAAAGGCTGCAAAATGATGACTAGTAAGAGACAGGAAGGGAAAAAGCGGCTTTCATTTTGGGTATAGTAAACTCCGTCTGCTAAATAATGTTAATGAAGAGCTGTGGCCGTTGGATCACATGAAAGGCATAAAAAGATGAATGTGCTTATTGTCTTTGTACGGGATTCAAAACTGTGTCTCTCAGCCATGCATGTGTATTCACCTCTTGATGCAGCTTTTGTTTTCTACCTTCGATCAATACTGTAAGAGAGTCTCTCTAGGTTGCTATAAGAATATCTGTCTCACTATTGTTGTTTTCTTCAGCATGATTTCCAACCCTTGTGTCACAAAGTTACGGTATCTGCTTAATTAAGGAGAAATATAAGGCAAGAGTATTGCTAGGCGCTCGCAGGTAATAAGCAAGTCAATAGATATCAGAGAACGAAGCAAGCTTCAATTCTAGTTTGTTGGTAACTTGATGGTTTAATTCATCTTAAAAGATTAGTCTATTGTCAATTTGGTAATATAAAAATAAAGCTTTGAATTTAGTACTTAGATTATTGGTAAAGTCTCTCGATTTTGTCTTCCAGCAAATTTCTTCTTCAATCTAGTAAAAAGGTCATCTATATATATATATAGATGACTCTCATTCGAACTCTTTTCATAAAAGAAAGGATTCCAACACTTCATCAAGAACAAAAGTATTGGTTCGTGATCTAAATCCTTTTCTTTTTGGGACCAAGAAAAGACAAAAACAGAAAAGGAAGGTGTAAAAATAATTAGAAAGGACCACCCAATTCTGAATAATTCCTTTTCATGAGAGGTCCTATTCATCGCCTTACATTTTTGGATCCAATTTTTTAAAAATTAAAATTTTTTATAAAAAATATTATTTAAAAATATGACAATTGATAGATTAATTTTTAGATTTTATATCCATTAAAATAAATTTTTATAAAAATAAAAAATAAAACAAGCAGATATAAATCATTCAAATCTAACCGAAAATTCATCACTTTTGGTGAGCACCCCAGTTATAAATTACAGTGAACTTCCAAAGCTAACAATTGCAAAAGAAAAGGAAACAAAAAATGTGACCTCCAAAGCTAACAATTTCAAAAGAAAAGGAAACAAAAAGTCCGACGTGCCGGATTCGAACCAGCGACCTAAGGATCTCTGAGGTGTTACCAACTACAGTCCTCCGCTCTACCAACTGAGCTAAGGTCGGTTGAGACAGTGGCATCATAATTTACTTATAAATAATAATGACTAAGATACCTAATTGGTAATTATCATTGATCCGTGGTCACTACTGCATATTTTAATTGTAAATTAGTAAATAAAATATTTATATTTCACATTCAAGTTTACCAGCCTATGTCGATGTTGAAAGCCTGTGTCCTAATCGAAGTCCCTATGCTTCATAACGTTCCCCCAAAACAACGGTACTAGTGTTCATTTTCCTATAAACTATTGATCGTAACTCTTTCACAACTACGTGATGGTTATAGAATTAATTAATCATCACCGCATAAATTAACTAAGCTCATAGTACTTAATATATTATATATATATATCGACGCCATTATCATATCTTCAAGTTGCTCCTTAACCTGTCACGTGAAAGAACTTGCACAGTTACACCATAGAAACCCACCAACACCTCCATACTTCGCACATATATTCAAACACGCTTTCACAAGTATTTAGGGAGTGAATCCTCTAAAATGGAAGTTCATAAATTTTTATGAAGTTTTCCTTTTTTTTAATTATATTCTTACCATTTTATCATTTCTTATAAAATATAAAAATTTGCCTCTCTTACTTAAAAAAGACAAACTCTAGGAAATTCACAGATTCTCAACTTCATATTCCTCCAATCTCTAATCGGTCCATTTAGAAAGATTATATATAATTTAAAATCAAAATGTCTCCTGCAAATTTAGTTATATATATTAATATTCCCATATTGTATACCAATTCAACAATAAATTGGAATAATTCACTCCTAATTTCCCATAATCTTAATAAAATGCTGAACAGTTGAGCCAATAAGTTATTTAGGTGGCCTGCTACGTACAAGAATATTAAAAAGAAAAGGGAAATTTACTGTTGAGTCCCACATAAGGGACTTATTTATCAAATGGTCCCAAGTTTTAAAATATTTATCAAATAGTCCCAGAGGTGTTGTCAATTTAACTCATGGTGTTGTCAAGGGTTGTCACGTGACAACACCATGCGCTGCATTGACAACACCATGCGCTGTATTGACAACACCTCTGGGACCATTT
>JANTPZ010012463.1:0-14016 GCA_025593235.1 Vachellia pachyceras | reverse complement strand
CTCACACACCCATTTCCAGTTTTTTTATATTTGGATATTTTCGTCTAGGTGAATTTTTGTAAGGAATGAAATTTTAAGTCTAACTTAAAATGGTAAATAAACATGTAATTTTTTTTAAAAAAAAGGAGGGGCAAAGTGCACAAAACATTCTAAAGTATTTTCTTATGTGTATTTAGATACATCTAACACATGAAGTATTTTTCATGTGTCTAGGATCCCAAAAGTGGATATGGGTGTGTGAGCAGCAAGTGATGAAGGCGAGATAGGAACAGAGGAGGGTGAGTGGATAGAGGGAGGCGAGATTCACTTTTGACTAGTTTGGTACGTTGGAATTGATTTGGGTGAAGATAAAGATAGGAACAGAGGAGGGTGAGTGGGTAGAGGGAGGCGAGATTCACTTTTGGCTAGCTTGATATGCTGGAATTGATTTGGGTGGAGATGGAGATGGAAATAGAAATAGAGATGAAAATTAAGATGTAAATGAATATAAATATAGGAAAAAAAGAAGCAGCTAAAGAATCAATTCTTTGAAATTGAATACAATTCTTTGAAATTGAATACAATTCCATGGGTTACATCATGAAAATCATTTCTAACCCTTTTAAATTCCATTTCCATCTCCCAATTCTATCTCTTAATTCCACCATATCAAATATAGGAAATGAATTCCATCGTCTAATCTCACCAACGTAACCTCAATAAAAGGAAGAAAGAGGGAAGGTTGGATTCATCTCTCTCCTCCACCCTCTCTCCCCCTTTCACATCACATCGCAGTGTTTAGTTTTTCATTAAAAAAATCAATATCCCCTCTCACGTAAAGGTGGAAATCGCTTTTGGTGCAACTCTAATAAACGATTTTAGATAGCATATTGGTTAATACTTTTAAAAGCTTAGCATTTATGTATTTATGTTTACTATTTTCAGCATACGGAGAAAAAGGCCGATCAATAATGCTTGGAGAATTTGAAGCGTGCACGTGAATGCTGAGTCTAATCATTTGGTTTATTAGAGTATTGAGTAAACAGTGTAGAAAGGTGTACATACTTTCATAGCTGTAGTCAAGTCAGTTGGTCAAAAACAGTTGAAAAATTGCTTAGCTGTCATACATGCTGCGTACACGTCATGGCTTGTTAGCCTATATATACTGTAAACGCATGGCAGTTGAATAAGATCCAGAAACATCATTATTATCTTCTTCAACATGCCCTCTGTTAAATTTGACAAGGCAACCGTGGCTTGTAAGTTTAAAGAGTCCTTTCGTTTTAATCCAATAAAGTTTAGCTTTTTGGACAAGCAATCACGAACGATTGTTTTGTAAGATCCTAAGTGATAGAAATGCCTTTTATATTCTCTCATCCGATGAGTTATTTTTCGTGATGAATTTGATATTTTTACAGGAAGACCAGTGTTTACGTAGGGTACTTGACAAAAGGTCTATGTAGGGCCGAGCTCTGGGACTCTAAAATCAAATTATTTGGCCAAAAAACTATGAAATCAAAGCATTCGTATGTAGCAGAGTGATTGTTACAGGCGTCAGATTGCGTGGCCAGTAATTGTACAAGTATATACTCCGAACAAACATCCGTCAAACGACGACAAAGTCATGCCCTTCTCTTCCTCTTTGGTTCAGGCACGGCACTCGACCAATTTCTTTACTCTTACTAGCCTCCGACAGCTTCTCCCCTTCAGCTTCCGATCCCAAATGGCTATGTTGAACCCGTTTCAAGCTTCTCTGGTTTTTCGTCTTTCCCACCCCCCGTCCAAGCAACATTCACCACCGGTACTTCTTTGCTCTCTCTCATCACAGCCATTCAAACAGTTATCGGCAAGAGGGAAGCATGCAAGGTGTGGCGCCATCGCGGATGTGAAATCTGCACCTTCGCTTGATCACAAAGATGAGGAAGATGCCAAAGTTCTTATGGGTCCTTCCAGTGAGGAAGAGCTTAGAGGTGATCGGGTCGTTGTGGATTACGACTGGACCGAGGTCCCACTATACCTCACTCAGAATGTGCCCGACGATGCGCCTCTGGGTCTCAAAGTGTTCGATAAGCAGCTCGTGCTGTTCAAGGACGGGAATGGTGAGCTTCACTGTTACGAAGATCGCTGCCCACACAGGTAACTGCGTAATCAAATACAATAAAACCAAGTTTTGTTCCTGAAAGATTCATGCATAAACTATTTACTGTTTAGGCTCCGAAGCTTCCCAATTTTTTTATTCACAATATCGATCTAAGAATTTTTAGAGAATAAATTTAATTAATTAATTTCCTGGGTTACTAAATTGAGGACCTTAATATAATCCCTTTCGCTGCCCACACCTACAAGAGGAAATATAGGCAGACAAATGGAAGAGGCAAGACATCTTTAGGAAGTCAGCATATTGACTCTGACCCTCACAATTTGGAGAAAACTATAAACAGCTAAGTGGCTGTAGGGGGTGCTGGTTAGCCGTTAGCCTAGGACTTTTTTTGGGAACTGTGATATGCTTTTGTATTATTCAAGGTTATGTTGCCATCTCCAGGGGGCATGGCTTATTTTGTGTTTTGAGTTAGATAGGAAAGGACAGGCCTCTCAAAAGCCAGAAGCTGGTTCTGGTCTTTGTAACTCAATTTCTGTGGTAACCGCTTCTCTTGTATACGTGAGGAACCTATTTTGAATTATTAATCACAGATCAGTGTTTCTCCTAGCAAACCAGTTTGTGGCTCGTATCAGACCTTAATTGTCGTTTGATTCAGGTTAGCCAAACTCTCTGAGGGCCAACTGGTTGATGGAAGGCTTGAGTGCCTATACCATGGTTGGCAATTCGAAGGCGAAGGGAAATGTGTGAAGATACCTCAGGTGTGTTTCACCCATCTTCAATGCTCATATTTTGTTATAGCCGCTTCAGAGATTGTGGTATAAGATGTCACTAACTACAATATTTCTACAGCTTCCAGCTGATGCCAAAATCCCTCGTTCAGCTTGTGTTAAAACATATGAGGTTAAGGACTCTCAAGGAGTGGTCTGGGTGTGGATGTCTCGAAAGACTCCTCCTAATGTAAATAAACTACCATGGTTTGAGAACTTTGCTAGGCCAGGGTTTCAAGATGTATCCACAACTCATGAACTTCCTTATGATCACTCCATACTTCTGGAAAACCTGATGGACCCTGCTCACATCCCTATATCACATGATAGAACAGATTGGACTTCTAAAAGAGAAGATGCGCAACCACTGTGTTTTGAGGTCACTGAGCGAACTGAAAGAGGATTTGCAGGTCGGTGGGGAAGAGAGAGCGATGGGTCTATGCCAAACTTTTTAAGGTTTGAAGCTCCTTGTGTTCTCCAAAATAACCGTGAAATTGTGGACAATAACGGTGAGAAGCATTACTTCACAGGTCTCTTCCTCTGTACACCAACAGGGCAAGGGAAATCCTTGCTGATAGTGAGGTTTGGAGGAACTAAAAGATCCCCACTAGCAAAACTGTTCCCTAAATGGTACTTTCATCAGAATGCAGGCAAGGTGTTTGAGCAAGACATGGGGTTCCTATCATCTCAATGAAATTCTACTGAAAGAAAAGGTTCCAACAAAGGAACTGTACCTTAATCTGAAATCTTCAGACACATGGGTTGCTGAATACAGGAAGTGGATGGACAGAGCAGGACATGGGATGCCATATCATTTTGGTCACAGCACCATTACATTGCCCAAGGAGCCTGCCGTGGTCGAACACGCCCCAGCCGGGCTCGTTGCCGGACTCTCAGCTTCTTCACCAGCCAAGGGAGGCATCGGAAGCATGCATGCTCCAAACCTGGCTAATAGATATTTCAGGCATGTAATACATTGCAAAGGGTGCAGAAGTGTCGTCAAAGCTTTCCAGACTTGGAAGAATGCACTCTCGACTGTAGCTGTTGCAATGGCTGCATTAGCGATCCTGGCGACTGGGAGACAGTGGAAGTCTCTTCTGTTGGTATCTGCATCCATATGCTCAGCTGGAGCCTATGCATGTTCGACCTCTATCGCAATGAATACTACAAATTTCATTAGGACACACAGGAGACTCTGAGCGACTAATGTTGCAAATTCTCTTATAAAACTTTTATACTTATTACACTTCGTAGTTTGCCGAAATGACATATGGTTATTTGCCACCATCTTTAACTCTCGTATTGCACCTAACTAGGAGAAATGAAATGTTATCCCTTCGTAAAAGAAAAGATTCAGACACGGGCATATGAATGCAGAGAATTTATAATCTGTAGAGGATGATGGAAGGATTATTCAGGAAAAAAGATATATCTTTGAAAATTCTAACTCAAATTTCTACAAGTATTTACGTATTGAAAGAAAATATCTTGTACAACTGACTCCATCACCGCTCTTTCATGTCGAATTTTGCGAACCAATGAAATTCCACGTCAACAAAGTTCTTGTACGTAAACAGACTAATTGACTGCTTCAAGAATCATGTCAGCCTCATAAAAGCTGAACAAAAGTTCTTTTTTTTTTTTTTGAGTGAAAGAATGAACAAAAGTTCTTTAGTTACACTGTTGAAGCCGCTGCGTTGTCATCAGTTGGCCATAGAATCCAGAAGACAAGAGACAAAAGGTAGCCACGAGTGTGAGGTGTTACTTTACAACTTCACAGGCGTATTCCATTGTTTGAGTATTAGTTCTGCTCTTTGGGAGCAGGAGGTTCTCCCAACCATTTTGCACGAAAGCCTGTGCCTTGACAATCAGAGCAGCACGTTGATCCCTGAACGACAGAAAGTAAACATGACAAATCTTGTGAAAATGGGTATGTAAAGCATGTTAAAAGATAAAACAATATTAAGCAGGGCCATTGTCTTGGGGAATTAGCACCAATCCTTTACCATAGGAGTACCTTTCCAGAGCAAATAACACAGCTTGTGTTTTTGGATGGAACTTCGCAAAGCATGTTGTCACCAATAATAAAAAACCCAGTTCCGCCACACCATTTGCATTCGATGTGTCCTTTTGAGTCGCAAGATGAGCACACAATTGGCCTTGGTTGCTTCATGAAAAATAAATATTGGACAAATCAAGGACCACCATAGAGATAAGAAAGTGTTTAGACTGCTCCGGACGGTAGATCTCCACAGAGCAAAAAGAGCAATCGGTCAGACATCAGGTACAATCAATATATGATTAAATTTATTTGTTCTCAGCGGCAGCTAAAGTCGGTTTCTAATTAATTAGGATGCACGATGAAAAACCATCTTATCATTAAAAAGATGTTTCCTTTGTATGCAGTGACTATGTGGGACTTATTTGGAATTGCATTGACGGAAGCCACCTTAGGCTGATTTCTTTCAGTGGATTTTAATATGTGGTAGACCTTTCACTTATCAGATACAGGTGATTTTAGATTCGATTCAAAGCCCCGCTTGATGCAACCTGCAAAGTATGCACTCTGTTTCAATACCATTGTTGTTTTAAGTTTTTAATCTTGGTTCAAAACTATGCTATTTTAAAATTCCAATGCTTGGTTATTGTTTTTATCCAACTATGCTCTCCATTGGCTGCCTATAATTATGTTTCATTCTATCTCTAAACTATCACATTCAATAAGGGTATTTTAATCCATGTGGAGTAATATTTTCATAAATGAATGATTTTTTTAATGTATGTGTAAAACCTTAAACAACAAAGAATTGAACCGAAGGGAGTACAACTTGTACAAGATTGTCTAGGGTAGAACATAATACAAGCAGAGAAGGGGCTATGATCATGATCGCCTAAAAGTCCAGAACCACGCATTCAGTAACCCCGATTTTGACTGTCCAGTCAAACCCAGCACATTAAACAATAAACCTTACAGATTATCTTTAGATACCACGAGACTCCAATTTCCAAAGAGGGAGCATATTACCGTGTGCATGTGATAGGCACGGACAAACTTTCTTAATGCTTTATAATTACAATTTTGGATAAAATTAAGTCAACGTCCACAAGACATGAAATGTTATGAGAACAGAGAATTTTCCTCACCGTAAGATGTTCCCATATGCTCACTTTTATCGCAGAATTCCAATATTATTCAATTGTTCAAAAGAGTACTACAGAAACATGAAAATTGGATTGGAAAAGGCAAAAATGCCTACTTGCCTGGGTAGTGAAGAGAAAACTTGAACCATATTGATGAGGTTTATTTTTCATTCAATGATTCACATATACATGACGCTAGCCTCAGAATGCTCTAATTCTTTTCAGAGTGTTAACTTCAGTCAGATATTACCAGCAGGCAACAAAAACTAAAAAAACTCGATCAGACAAGCTGATATGAGTGAAAGGGAAGGAGAAAGCAAACCTGAGAGATCAACCAGGCTCTTTCCATGCGCTTAATGAAATCGGAGGAGGAGTCCACCATAGACGCACGGATGCCGCAGTTCCTAATGGAGCGGGACCTTGAATTAGAGGGTAAAATAGGAACCGGCAAATTTCCCGCGAATAGGAAGCTTTTACCGGGAACAGTGATTGGAATGAGCGAAGACCCACTCCAAGATACACAGGTCGTCATTTCTTCTTCACCGGCGGAGGGGGAGTGATGAATAACAGGAGTGGATGGTTGTAACGCAAAACCAATCGAAGCCTTCTCGTTGTCAAGGAGCAACAGGAGCGCAGCCGCTATGAATATAAATATTCAAGAAATGTGGGCTTCATTTGGAAATGGTCGAAATGAGGGCTGTTTCCTGTTTGGATAAAAAAAATGACGAGAGTGGAAGAGAATGGATAGGAAAAGAAGTCAAAATTTTTGGGAGATTTATCGTAACATAGTAAGAAATGAAGTTATTTATGAAAAGGTTTAAGAGGTTGTCAATGATAAGTCGAGGAGTACCATTGACAAATGGAGCAGCTGTCATTAACAACTCTTGGAACATTTTCATAAATAACTTTCTTTCTTACAACTTTATAATAAATCTCCCAAATTTTTTTTTTATATAGTATAGTACGCACCGGAAGGGCCAAATCTGACCCTCAACCCCAAATTGGCTCACTGGCTTACGCATAATTGTTTTGTTTACGTTGTACCAAAACAAGTAAGTGAATAACTATTAGTGATATATCTTTGATATAATGTCCATTTGGAAACGCGATAAAGAGGTACTTTTACGTAAGTTGAGGTAAACATATGGATGAAATTATCTTATTTTACAAAAAAACACTGTTAAACGTGTTTTATGGGAGTGAATAAGCTTTTCCAAAAAAACACATAAAGTTAATTGCTTGTTATAGTAGGAATTAAAAAAACTAAATATATTATTTAAAATATTTGTATTTACCATTTTTTTCAAATTAATATGTTAGGGTCATAAATTTATGCATAATGTAATTATACATATAAATAAATAATACTCTTGAGTATGATATTTATTTTCCTTAATTTTTCTAATAAAAGTCAACTAACTCTTATATTAAGAATTCTATATGTTGTATCTAGATTCTTTCCGTTATATTCAAATATTGTTAAATCCAGTTGAATTGAGAACTTATTTGGAAGTCTGGTGGTAAATAGTTTTTACGGAGTTTGAGGCAAAACTTAAGTTTTGAAGGATAGATTTTAGGAGAATAGCTTTTACAGATTCTGAAACAAAACTTAGGTTTTGAAAGGGTGATTGTGTTTGGGAAGTAAAAGCTGTTACAAAACCTAGTTATTAAAAAATGTAGATACTTGGATAAAACTTATATTTCGGAGCAAAACCTAAGTTTTAGCACAAAACCTAGGTTTCCCAACTGACTCCCAAACGAGTCCTGAATCTCCCAATATACTGTGATTTATTTATTTATGTTATTTTTAAAGAACGATTGGCCTCTTCAGCTGAGTGCTAAGATGATAAAAGGAGCAATCGAAGGTTCAAAAATAACTTATGAAGGATTCTGACCCTTTGGATCTCTTTCTAGCCTCGTCAAAGGTCGTTCAGGCTAAAACGCATCTTCCGCCTAGAAGTGGCTCTTTATCACGGTGAGCTCCAAAGAGAGGATAATACCATTGCCAACTTAACTATAAGTGGAAATTGGTCAGGTGGTATGTGGTTAGACCTGTCAAAACTTGTATAGGTCAGGTTTTTATAGATTCAGACCGTTATCTGTATGATAAGTTTTTTTGGTGTGTCATTTATTATTAACTTGTAAATCAATTTACAATCTAATGATACACGTAATTATTTTAAAAAATATATAAAAGTATTTTAAGAAATATATAAAATAGAGTAGTTTATTTAAGCGAGTCAAATGAGATTTATATTGGAGCAAAGGAGGTAAAACGTGAAGGGGCGGGAGATCTAGGCACCACCCGTGGCCGCTACACAGACAGTTCCGATCTGCCGCCCCCAAACCCAACAGAAACTAAACGTGATGGCTCATGTGGCTAGAGGCAACACGCATGGCCATTTTCAAAGTGGGTACACATAGAACAGTAGACCTTTGAAGACTGAAGTGAGAAAAGAGCAAAACCCCAAACACTGGACTTTAACGAACGCCGCCGCCGCCGTATGAACGGAATAGAAGCAAGAATGATGAGAAGAAAACAAGGAGCTGAAATAAGAAGAAGGGGTGAGGAATGGAGTTGGGTTGGCACACCATGCAATGCACGAGGATGGAGCCCCGCACCTTTTCGTCGTCTTAATTCTCCGTTTTCTAATGACCCTCTGATATATCTTAATTAATTGGTCGGCAGAGAGCGTCACTGGTGTTGCTGAATACATCTGTCCATCAACACCAGCAGGCCATTGGCACGTACGGTCTTAAGAATTTGGCGGCACCTAAATTACATACATGAATGCCGTCCAAGCTGTTCTTATTGCACTACAGAGCGTGCACGTGCTTTATTTGGTCGGAGGATGGAAGCCATGGCCATCTCTGACTTATTCTTATCCCCCAACCCGCCAAGTCAATTCTTTGCCTCTGACGTCTTTGCTTTTCTTCATTCTCCTTCTTCCCTAAACCTAATCTTGTTTTTCTTCATTAGCTTTTCCCACTTCACTCACTCCTTCAAATATGTCACTCTCTCCCCTGTTCACTCCTTTTTTTCAAACCGTCCAAATTAAATTAGCAACGTTCCACTTCAAGAATAGTTTTATTTCGGTACGTGTGAACACGCTTTATACTAACCCCATCAGGTTTAACAATTTTTTTGGATTAAGGAAGCCAATTAATTTATATATTCACCAATCACCATTTCTCTCCAAACCAATTTACCTGATTGATATATGATAAAATCATACATACATATTTAACAATATATGTTATACTCAAGTAATTTATTTAGTTATTTTAATTTCTCAAAAAATTATTAACTTTTATACATAATAACAAGTCACATTATTTATATATAATCTATAAACAATATGATTTTTTGCGTACTTATAATATAAGACATCCCAGGCCTAACAAAAAAAGATATCCTGAAGATTGAGCAATAATAAAAAAATTTAGGTTTACAAATTTCTTAAACCTTTTCCCATGATTTGAGGCATCACATATGTTGTTGGCGTTTCATATTTCTATGCTAAAGGATGCTTTGACCCCTCCACGTGGGAATCTGATGTGTCAGTTAGTTATTGGTCCATTTGATACTGGGGTGTGAAGTGGAGTGGAAGGTGAGGCGCAAGCTCGTGGTCGGTGTCGAAGCAAAAACCCAATCCAATAAACGCAAGCCCCTATAGACTCTACCTCCAAGTTTGGCCGTTTCCCGGTATATGTTGGAAGCCTCGAATCTTCTCTTCCTCTCCGTCCAAACTGTTCCCCAAGGTTTCAACAACTTTATTTGTTTCAGCTAAACATTTCCCATATTTTTCGTTCAATCCTTCAATTGTAATTCATTTCCTTCACCGAACACAACTTTTTTATTCACTGACACATAATGTACTCGCTCGGTTCATTTTGGGGGAAATCTTCCTGTTATTGCATGATGGTACTTACAATCAGTTAAGATATATTATTCTCATCACCTACCCAGAAATTAAACAGTCATGCATCAGCCTTCAACTGTGACGCAAGAACCCGGTTTAGTTCTTGACTTTGTTTCTCAATTTGGAAGATTTGCGTTTGATTCGAGGTTTCAAAACTTGGGGTCGGATATCTGTGCTTCATCTTTATCAAATTTCCTGTCCTTCAATAGCGCAAGGGGTGCAGTTAACGGAAGAAAGCATAGGCCAGCTGCTTCGCTTAGGTTAGGAGGTAGTGGAAGTTTTAGTTTCCGTAAAATATTCAATGACTTCAACAGAGCTGTTAGGTTTCATTGCGAGAAAATCCCAATTGGGTTTGCCTCGCTTCGGATTGATTCGGGGGATAATGGTTCTGGAGATAATAATGGACTGAGAGAAGACGGGTGCGGTGTTCTGGAGGATGATAGATTACCATTGAATGGGACTGAGGCTGAGAACCCCAAAAAGGTTCTAATTTTGATGAGTGACACTGGTGGGGGCCATCGAGCTTCTGCAGAAGCCATCAAGGCGGCTTTTCATGAAGAATTTGGGGATGATTACCAGGTTGTTTGTTTGACTGTTCGTTTGTGTTTCTTTACCGTATGTGTGGGTGTATTTAATGTACATGCGTTTGCTTTTATATTATCTTCTCAATCAGGAGTTCATTTACAGGTGTTTGTTACTGATTTATGGTCGGATCATACTCCTTGGCCATTCAATCAACTTCCAAGGAGTTACAGTTTTTTGGTAAAGCACGGACCACTATGGAAAATGACGTACTATGGAACTGCCCCACGTGTAGTTCATCAGTCTAACTTCGCTGCAACTTCAACCTTCATAGCTCGGTGAGACTGTGCTTCCCTTTGAATAACAATTTTTGGTTTATTCTGATTTGTTACTTCAATGTAAACGACACGAGGATCTTTATGCTGAATTCACATATCAATGATGGTTATCCTACCATCTTTTACAGTGAGGTCGCCAAGGGGCTAATGAAATATAAGCCAGATATTATAATCAGCGTACATCCGCTAATGCAACATGTTCCACTTCGTATATTGAGGTCAAAGGGTCTTTTAAAGAAGATTGTTTTTACTACAGTTGTCACTGATTTAAGCACATGCCATCCTACATGGTCAGTTCTCCCATTTTCATATTTTTATTCATACTCTACATGAACAGTTTGGTTTTGACATCTTATTCATCGTATATTCAGGTTTCATAAGCTTGTAACAAGATGCTATTGTCCATCAACAGAAGTTGCTAAAAGGGCGCAGAGGGCTGGGCTCCAGCCATCTCAAATAAAGATTTATGGTTTACCTGTACGGCCTTCCTTTGTTAAGCCTGTTCGCCCAAAGGTTTGTTATGTTCTTATTGTTATATGTCACTTTGGATGGCTGATTTGTTTACAACACTTGAGTTGGGATCAATCATTTTTTGTATAGTGTCATGTATATTTTCCTAAAGTAACCTTCATTGGACTGTCAGATGGATTGAGATAGGATACTAGAATCATGCGGTCACAGTAATGAGTTGAATAATTTAAGTTGCATTAGGCTCTAGAATTTCTGGTCAGCTTAATTTCATAGAAGACCAGTTGCTCAAAGGGATAAAATTCTATTATTACTACAGCCTATACTGAAGTACAGTAATTATCTGGTACCCTACTGCACGCAATCCTCATAATTGGAGGTAATTTGATGCACAAGCAGGCTTTTATTTTGCCTGATTAAGAAAAGCCTAGGTCCAGACAGCATAATCATTGGCTTTCCTTTTAGTCCAACCCAAATGATCTTTATCCTACATTTGTTTTATTATAGTGCAAATTCAATTCAAATAAGTTTCTATAGAAGTATGAGCTTATTTGAATATGCAGTCGCAAGAATAACTAATAGTGGCAATGGATGTTCAATCAGGTTCCCCTAACTATCCTTGGCTCCTTTAATTTTTGCTATAGGATGAACTAAGGAGAGCATTGGGCATGGATGAGGATCTGCCTGCTGTACTATTAATGGGAGGTGGAGAAGGTATGGGCCCTATTGAGGCTACTGCCCGAGCTCTTGGAGATTTTTTGTATGATGAGAATCTCGATGGCCCAATAGGTCAAATTCTTGTGATTTGTGGTCGCAACAAGAAACTTGCTAACAAATTGCTTTCTATTAATTGGAAGGTTCCTGTGCAGGTATTGATTCCTTTAAGATCTTTGCTAAGCTTGTTTCTAATTTATTAATCTCATGAATATTTGGGTCAACATGCCCATGCTTGCATCTCCCCCTACTGGGTTTGTTTCTTCATGACGTGTGCTTAAAAGATTTATTTGGCACCTACTTTAGCGTATGGTGGATGGTGATTTCAACTATTTTCTGTATGTTATCAGCATAACATTCTTTGAAAAAAAATTCCCTCTTATACAGATGCAAGTTTGTAATGATCTTATCCTTATTGGGCAGAATTTTTATTAATATTTGTAAATTATCAATTCTGGTTAGTATTTTTGAGGATTTACTGGGATACAGGAACTAATCATGATTTTGTAAATAACATGTTTATGTCTGACATTTATCCTAGGGGAGAAAATATGTAGGAAAATGGAAAGATAAGTGACACTCCTAGAAAATAGATTGAAGAAAAACTATCAATGAAGATTTAGGTCCTGTTTGGTCCACAGAATGGAATGGAAAGGGGAATGCAACAAGAAGCAAGTTATGGATTACATATCCCGAATTTTGTGCAATGCCATCCTTTTTTCATTTCCATCAAGGATGCCTAATGGAGCCTTACTACTGGTAGTGTAAAAAGTAGTCCTAGGCTGTTTCAGAGTCACTCAACTGAATCTCTGTTATCAATAAACTTCAAATATGAGTTTGTCTCTCCACATCTGGGTTTTAGAACTTCCAAGTCCATTTTCTGTCTGTGAATTGATGCATAAGGTTGGAGACATTTGATAAACAAAGCAAATAAATCTATATGTATGTTGATGTCCATAGAAGCTGCTGATTTTTTCCCTTAATCTTTACCCCTATTTAGGTCAAAGGATTCGTCACTAAAATGGAGGAATGCATGGGAGCTTGTGATTGCATCATTACAAAGGTAATGACTAATGTTTCTACTTCAATTTTACAGCAACATAATTTTCACAATTTTCCTGCTTTTGCAGGCAGGCCCTGGGACAATTGCAGAGGCCATGATTCGAGGCCTTCCCATAATTTTGAATGACTACATCGCTGGGCAGGTATTTTGCTTCTCAATATGTTTCATTAACCTTGGGAGTGACTAAGTAATCCAGCTGCCTCAACTGTGTCACTTGGCAGAATTGTAAATTTGAGGCTGAGTTTTGAAACTTCAGTGGCTACTAGACCTGGAAACAGTAATTTACCATAGTTTTGTTTGATTACAGGAAGCTGGGAATGTGCCTTATGTTGTTGAAAACGGATGTGGGAAGTTCTCCAAATCACCAAAGGAAATAGCAAAAATTGTTTCTGATTGGTTTGGTCCAAAAGCTGAGGAGCTGAAGTTGATGTCGCAAAATGCACTGAGGCTAGCGAGACCTGATGCTGTGTTCAAAATTGTTCACGACCTTCACGATCTTGTGAGACACAGAAGTTTACTACCTCAGTACTCTTGTACAGCTTAACATTTACAGTTAGGCTTTTGGTTTTTCCTATAACCAGTTTTCTGAAAATGAGATGTATAAGGCGGAGAAGATGCAGGACTCAGCTGGCCAAAATACGTGTTTTCCTCCGCCATCTGCATGTATTGTTTGGGATGCTTAGTGCAAAATAAGACAGTTTTGGCTGTTTTGTTCTCTTATAAATTCAGTTCCATGGATACACTTATATCTAACTTCCTTGCTGCTGAAATGAGAACTAATGAAAACCGTCAAGAGGCTGGAGGCTTCCATTCTTTGCTGTTCATAAAGTTATGGTATTTAATGTTCGTTTGGTCAAAAAAATTTATCCCTTTTTTTCAAATGAGAAAACCATTTCTAAATTATCTATAAATTGGGGGATTCCTAAAATTCTTTTCTTGCCTCACTATACCCATACCCAATCAAAGAATTTCAAACACATGGATTCAAATGCCAGAATTT
>JANTPZ010012460.1:0-10489 GCA_025593235.1 Vachellia pachyceras | reverse complement strand
GCTGGAAGACCGTTATTTCTTCTTGAAAATGTCTCAACTATCATTGTGCTCTATGCTTGCTAAGGATTTATTTGAAGAGGCAGAACAATATCATTAGGCTTATTTTGCTAGGTTGTTCTGTTTGGGATGGAGCACAGTGGCATCGCGTTGTGTGATCCATGTAGCGTTGTTGTTGTGGTTGTCATTCTGATTGGGATGCATAGGCTACACCTGAATGTCTAAGTGCAGCCAGGTTTCATGGTTATTTATGGATATAGGTTGACCTCATTGTGGCCGGCTGCTTTTACATCATATAATTTTATATGATTTGCTTCTTCCTTTTTCTTTCTTCTCTCTTGTTCCTATGATAAGTGTTCATTGGTTTAAGTATTGTTTAATTTTTTTCTTCATATATGTCTTTTGAGT
Source organism: Vachellia pachyceras (assembly GCA_025593235.1). NCBI lineage: Eukaryota > Viridiplantae > Streptophyta > Magnoliopsida > Fabales > Fabaceae > Vachellia > Vachellia pachyceras. The sequence continues at coordinate 10,084 of JANTPZ010012460.1, read as the reverse complement.
GCATAAATTTCTTTATGTGCTGAGATTGACTTCATTAAGGTTGGCTGCTTTCAAGTCATGCATTTTCTGGACCATGTGATATGTAAGGATTTTTGGTCAAGTTTTTTGCTTGGCAGCTACAGTTCTTAGTCAGGACGTAGATTTGCTTCCCAGCCTCCTAATGAGCTACTAATAATATGCTGCAGGTTTTTGGTGACAAAGCTTTTGAGAAATTTGGTAAGGATTTCATATCGATGCATTTCTCTGATCAACATCCTGGCATCCACAAGAAGGTATTGTTGTTCAAGTTTGTGCTCCCAGATGCTAAGAATATGGCTGACATAACTCGGTTGGTGGCTCTAGTACCATATTATATTGATTTGGTTGGGAGATTAAAACTAAGTTCTCAGGTAGGTTTATATTTGCCCTATCTTATGACTATTGTTTGTATTTGTACACATGTCTTATGGTAGATTAGGTTGCATGAATGTTCCTGACCAACTCTGATGCCCATAATGCAGGCTCGGTCTAAGACAGAGGCTGCTCGGCTTAAGGCTGCTCAAGAACTACAGAAAGAACTTCAGAATGCCCGTCAAGAATCCTTGCAGAGAAAAAAGGCAGAAAGGAAAAAGATGATGGAGGAAGCAGAGGCTAAGCTCAGTGCAGAGGCTATTCGTAAGAAAGAAGCAAAAGACCGTGCTCGTCAGATGAAGAAGGCAATGCCCAAGATTAAAATGTCTCGTGCTGGCTAGACTTTAAAATTTTTCTCACTCAACACCATATTCAGGTCTAGAGTTCTCGATCGATGAGGAAGGTTTTGATCAACCCTTCACGGCACGGTACTTCTGTGGTTTGCATGTTAATCCTTGACTGGATAGGCATATCTATGTGTTGGTGAGTTTCCATACATAACCTAAAACCCAAAATCTAGATCTGAGAAGTATTAATCTTTTAGTTGCTTCAGAGTTCAGATGGTATTGTTCAAACTGCTTGTCCTAGCTGCTGATATGTCGCTATTGTATTCTCTTATTTATTTCCGAAGGCAAAATGCTGAAGTTTACTTGACTGCAACCTGTGTTTTATGGGGCATTGCTGCGTTTAATGGTTGGACAGTGATGAAAAAGAACCTCATTTTTCCCCATCTAATTTTGACGTTTATTTATTTTTTCCCTATGGTATAATTGAAGCTTTTCAGACTTATCAGTAGTTTTCTAGAAGTAATTAAGGACGCTGCTTCAACCTTTAACTGTGTTCTGGTTTGCCTGTTTACTGTAACCTCAAAGGATTTTGCTTTTGATGGTGAAATTGAATTTGGATTTGATGGTGGAGTGGCCTAAAGTTGTCTTGATGTGTGATATGTGGGTGTTTTAATTTTTGGTGTAATTTCGCATTTAGGATATGCAATTATGCATATCAACTACAAATTTGGAAACTCAATATATTGATGCAAGCTTAAGCAGCATAACACCAAGACATTCGCAATCAAAAATCACGTCTTTTTTTTTTTTGTTTAATTGATATTTGCGCTTTTGAGGAGGAAGGCAGTAGTTCAAGAGTCTTAATTAAATTAATTTTTAAATATACGTTATCTATTTCAGCTTTTTGAGTCGTTAGTGTTTAATGGTAACTTCCGTCTAATAAGTTGGCCCAAAAAAAACTTCCGTCTAACAAATAACAACTTATTTTACGGGATGTCATCAATAACCGAGGTGGTAACAATTAATTTTATAGAAATTCAGCTTTGAGTCATAAGTGCTAGTGGGTTTATGAAGATTGATACTAGTTTGGTTTTAATTAAAGAAATTAAAATAGTTAAATACATTATTTTAAAGTATTTATATTTATTATTTTTATTTAAACTAATAGGATTATACTTTGTTATTATTGTTATTTTTGTTCAAACTAATTTGATTTATTTATATACTGATATATAATTTAATGAGATCAAATAAATTACCAAAGGTTCGGGAGATGTTATATAATATACCAAGGGTCCTTTTAATTAGTCTTTATAGGGTTTTGCTTTATTAAATGCTTGATAGCTCGCGAATAATGTATCATATCATTATTGTATGTAATTCTTTTTTTTTTATAAGTCATCCGGTATCTTGGGGTATCATGGGTTTATTGCTCGTCTCAAACTAATCCGAACCCCATGCGAGGAGGTTTTACGGTGGTAGCGAGGTACCGATGGGACAACCTCTTTGAGGCTGCATTAATTATCACGGCTGTCACTCCCCAGGGTTCGAACCCTCACCCTGAGGAATGCTGGTAGTGGCCCTTGCCAATTTTACCAAACGTCCATTGGTATTGTATGTAATTATTGTGTATGATGATTTGGTTTGATGGTGAAGGATAAGTCCTGACAAGCAGCTCTTTAAGCCCAACCCAGACCAGCTCTACAGGCTTTACTAGCTCTATTATCAAGGATCATTTGGAATCATTCATGGATGCCCTGCTCTTGGATTGTGGGTGAGCCCAATCCGTTTTTTAAAATTTGTGTATAAAAAAATGTGGAATCATTCATAGCCTCTATCTGTGATGCTAAAAGTTTATAGGAACACAGATATCACTATTGACTATACAGAAGCTATCAACTTGATCACTAAAGGATGTGATAGCTCACATCCATTCAGTGAAGCAATTCAAGAAGCAAGATTACTCTATCATAGGGATTGTCAGGTTATAGTTAATTATGTACCAAGTGAGAATAACTCTCTTGCTGATAAAATAACTAAAACTCTCATAATCTGATAGAGAACTTCGTATCATTAATCATCCTGCAACCTTTTAATATATACATGGATGGAAGGTGATGAAGAACCCTAGATAAAGTCTTCAGATATATTCCATATTAATGACAACTTCTCATCAATGGAAAAGCCAATAACAGTACCATCAACTTCGAAATTAAAAAGGAAAAAAAAAAGGAAAAAAGGAACTAACCACCCAAACATACAGTTTGTGGATGTGCCTTTTGAGTGTATTTTCTGGGATTCTTGTGCAGGTCATATAGTTGATCCACATCACTTAACTAATAATCATTAATTATTTGACATAATCATGCAAAGGATGTTAGTTCTTCCCGCAAGTTATAATGATAATAATTAATGACAACTGTGGTTAATTATATTCTTAATTCTATAAAATTAAAATATCATATGAGAGAGAGAAAATAGGAAGATTTACCATCAGGTACTAACAAGAAGAATTAATTAAATAAATGTCCCAAAGATTGATAAAATTACCATCATATCACAACAATAGCTGGTCTGGTTGTTATTGACGGTTGATGATGTTGTTAATGACAATTGCTAGGGAATTAATAACAAAAAGGTCCCACAAGTTTGCCATTCAATTATCATTAACACTGCGTAAGCTATATTAACAACAGTTGTTATCTCTATTAACAACCTCAACAAGCTGGGATCTGATGATAGTTTTATCAATCTTGCCGGGGCCTGCTGTTCATTAATTCTTTTTGTTGGGTCCTGATGGTAAATTTTACAAAAATATATTAACTCATAATATTTTCAAAAACTATTATGTAATTTTTAGTTAAAAAAAACTATCAGTGGTGCTAAAACAGTCAATTATTTACAAAAATACAAACTTTCAAAGTTCCTATCTTTTTGAAAGGCTTAATACATTTGTCTCTCAAATTTATCTTTATTGTGGTTTTAATCACTTAAGTTTTATTCCATTTTAAGTATTTATTCTTATAATTTAATAGAAGTTTGGATAATTTGGTCTCTTGAAGGTTCAAAATTCATGGCATATTTAATGCATTAAAACCAAAATGATGGCAAATATGAAAAAAAAAACTAAAAATTCTATGTACGTTCCCTTTTCAAAGCAAAACCAAATTCTGTTAAATGAACTGATTATCCAATTCTTATTACTCTTATACCGAATGAGTAATATATAGTCCATCGGTCCAAGAATGGAATCATCATGACCTTCTGTCACGTGACTCCTCACGTGAGATATATACCAGATAGTTAGCTTGGTGGTCATCCTCAACCTCAAGCTCACCAATAAGAACCTAACTCCACACACACACACACAATCTGATGTTTTTGTTTTACAATATGATTGTTTGACAACGCTTAACTTATACCCAAAAACTGATTCAACAGTGTTTTTTTGGAAAATGAGATAATCACATCCATATGTTTGACCCCAGTTTACGTAAAAGTACTTTTCTACTACTTTGCCACAAGAACACCATATCTTGTTAACAGAAACCTTGAAACCCCTCCATATCTCCCACTTTGCTTTCACTCTATGTCTCCTTCCTCCTTCCACAACCATTGAAGTACAAGCAAAGAAAAACCTAGCTACACCACTCACAATACCCTCACAACACACACACACACACACACCCCCCCCACACAACAACACTATTATTAATTTACAACCTAACAACCAACCCTCCAAAATCTTCACCATATCATTCTCCATCTCCTTCTCCCGCCGCATCATCACACCATGGAACCTCAACCTCGAACCCTAGATTTCACCTCCACCGTCGACACCTCTCCCGCTTTCCGATCCGTCAAGGAAGCTATCGCCGTCTTTGGCGAGCGCCTTCTCGTCAGCTCTCCCTTGCCCTCGCCGGCTGCCACTGCAGCTGACACAAAACCGATCAAGCGGGAGAACTCTTGGAGTTTCACATCAAGTCCGGTGATGACAAGGACGACAACAGCGACAACAAAGATAAAGGGTGAAGATCACAAAGAAGATATCGTTAGTTACAGCTATGATCATCATGGTCGTCATCGTCATCAGAATGATGATGATAATGGTAATAACGGACTTCTGGAAACCCTGAAGAAGCTTGAGGCGGAGCTGGAGGAGACGAAGATGGAGCTGAAGCTGTTGAAGGAAAGAGAGAGCGACACAGAAGTGGCATTGGCTACTCTCAACGCAGAGCTTCACAAGAGCATGTCGAAGCTGGCTCAGGCCGAGGCGGCCGCCGCTGGGAAGGCCGCGGCAAAAACGGTGAGGTTTGATGAGAGATTGAATGACTATATGGAGCTTCAAGATAATAATGGAGAGATTAAAGTAGAGGAAGAAGTGGGGAAGAAGAAGAAGAAGAAAAAGAAGGAAACTTTGGCTCAGATTCTAAGTGTTGGAGAGAGAGAAAGTTTTAATTATTTGGGAAATAATGGGAAAATGAGAGAAAGAAAAATGAAGAATAAGAAGATGAAGCCAATAATTCCTCTAGTGGTTGATCTTTTTTCTAAGAAGAAAGGGTCCCCAAGGAGTCACCATAATCCTCTTTATGCATCTCCTTTCTTCTACGATTGAAAAATAAAATGAAATAAAAAATTATCATTAAAATGTACAATTTTTTTGGGTTTCAATTTTGTCATCATCTTGTTGGGAAAGGTATGTATTTTTTTTGTTTTAAATCTTTTTAATTTGTTTGATTCTTGGAAAATGTACTGTGTGTAAAAAGAAACCAATTTATGTGTATGTAATCTAAGATTTTATTCCTTCGATCATTTAGCTCCACCATTTTATTAATTACATCATGGAATTCTTTTAACATTATTATCACTGAATTTATTACCCCAATTATATTTATTCTTTAGTATTTTAAAGGTCACACTTCTCTTGTATTTTGTTGTTGGAGCTGGAAAAATGCCAAACCCGTTATGTTGGCCCGATTAAATCTGTTTAATTGGAGGGCCGGGCTTGTAATTTTAAGCTTTCAGATGGAATCAAATTTATAGGGCTAGCAATAATGAGCCAAGGGCTACAGGGCCAGCCCGTTTAAACCCGCTAAATTTTTCACAGTGATACGTGAGCTACAACCTCCTTTGACTCTCTATCCTTTTTCAATCATTTTTTAAGAAAAATTAAGACTAACACTTCCACAAGTCACTAACCCTAACAATCTCTCCCATTCGCATTTGATTTGGCAGAGTGGCTAGTTACTTATAACATGGTGAATCAGGAGAAATGCTCACATTTAATGCTCAATAATTCCTCGACTAGAATTGTTTCTGGTAGAAGGATACCTATACTTAAACAAAAAGAAAGAATCAAATGTATGTGATTTTTGAATCCAACCTTAGTTAATTCCCCGGATTCTAAATATAAGAGATAGATAATCAATTTACATTATATTAATAAAATTAATTTAATTACTAAAATTGAATTAAGTTAGTTATTTGTTATAAATGTGACTTGGTTTCACTAAAATATTTATTTTAATCATTTGGATTGCAAATTACTCTTTGGAAGAAAAATCTTTTTACTATACGCAATCAATAAAGAGAGCTTAAAAATAATTATAATTTTATGTGACAAAGTTTATTTAGATATTATATTCAAGATCAAAATAAGCCCTTTTGCTAATTCTTGATATTTGAAATCAGAGAGAATATTTCATTAAAGTATTATTTTAATGGCGCAACAGCCAAGATATTTATGTAATTATGATTGAATGACTTGAAGTCACATCACTATTATAATATTACAATATGGGTAATAGTAAATGGTAAGAAAAAATTGTGCCATTGAATAATCAAATTGTTATAAATATCAAAGCCCTGAAGGCTTAAAGTTCAAGCATCAAAGTTAGGTTTCATTTAAAGATTTTATCTTTAGTCTAGAAGACCAATGCTTGAAGGAAGTGATGATGCATTATTGAAATACAAAAGGATGATGGTCATAATCATATCATTGGATTGATTGACAATTGAAAGTTGAGCCTTTTAATGGCATCAAAATTATAAGAAAATGTTACAATATGATGGGAAGTCATATAGAAAAATACATATCAATCCATTGGAAAATGTTAAATTGGTTGGTTATGAGACCATCAATAATAATAGAATTTATATTGTTATATAATAATATATGTTAGTTCCTAAAAAACTATACGCTTCAAAATTGATATAGTTCCTGAAGAACTACATATTATAGAATTGATATGGTTCATGAAAAATTGATTTAGTTCCTAAAGAACTAATATAAAATTTTAATTTATGGGCAAAAAAAAGAATTGCTGGTCAAAATTATAGCCCATAAATCTATATTAGAGTTTTGGTTTATCCAAAATTTTAAAGATGATATCCCAATTAAATTTAAATCCAAAATTGTACAAAAGTTATGAAGAATTTTAAGTGAAATACAATAAATAAGAAAATCATGTTTATATGACTCACTTGAGGAGGAGATCATTTGAATATAAGTGTGAGCTAATTTTGTATATATTTCTATTTATAAGGAGGAGATTGTTAAGCTTTTTTATCTCCCAAAATGAATGTCAGATTTCCCAAATTGAATGTCATGTTAAATGTCATATTGAGATTTTAAATTAATAAATTATGAAAATTGAAAAGTTGTTATAGTAAGTTTACTAATCTAAACAAATTTTACCCACCCTTTGACCTATGGTGACTCACTCGGTGGGACCCATCTCCCGAACCGGATGCCAGTGAATAGCGTGGAGAATGTAGCCTCTGCACGAGATGGCTCGAAAAAGTCTCCAATTTCCCGAACCAGAGCGACGATTCACCGGCTTTTTCTTACGCTCATATACCGCCCCACAACGTCGTTTCCTTTGCTTCCACCGCCATCGACGGCCACATTCACTGCCAGCGAAGGCCGCCATTCATAGCTGTTGTACATTGAAGCTACCGATTCCTTAAACATGCCTCAGCCAAGCAAAGAGCCCTGCAAGAAAGAGGCTTGCGACATTCAAGCTTGTCTCTCCAAGAACAACTTCATCCCTCAAAGGTACCTTCTTTTACCCTTTTTTAATTTCAATCTTGAAATCTGATTCTGTGTCGACCATTAAAATTTTTGTTTTTGATTCCTCATAAAACTGCTTGAACATGTTTGATTACAAATCGTGGAATGGTTTTCTCGTGCACTTTTTGGCCTTCGTTGATTAGGTTTTGGTTTTGATCATCCAGCTTTTGTTGGTTGCGTTTTTTTTGGGGGATTATTTTGATGCAGTTGGATACGTCGATAATTTACTCAGATTATTGATGCTATGTAGAGCTTGCTCTGATGAACTATGTATGGAAATCTGCGTTCTACATTTAGTCCTCTGGTGTGAAAGCCAATACAATCAAGCAAGTAGATATATGATTATAATTAATACTTGTCCACTTTTAACAAGGCGTGCATCACTTTTTTTATAATGAGTTTGTTGCTGTTGTACTTGGATGGTGATATATAGTTCTAGCTCCTGATGCCGAATTTTGTCCGGTTAATTAGACAAATGAATTTTGTGTTTCTGGCACAAATGTACGATGATATTGTTGGAGGTGATAGTGCTGGTTATTTGTCTATGAATATCAATTTTTTGGGAAAACATAAATTGGATATATGGTGATGGCTCCTTTTCATCACTGTAGTTATTCGTCTGCTTGCGGCCAACATCCATCCTGTTTAAATCTTCTGTTCTGTCTCTTGCTGATGCCTGAGAGCATCTGATGAGTTATAACCAATCCTGTATTATATTTATTCTTTTTCTTCTTTTTGTTAAATTTATTTCTATCTCTTATAAAATAACGAAACGAACTGTTATACTGTTTACTTCCATTATCTGTCTGTGTCTGGGCTTGCAGACAGATTTGTAAAATGCAATAACTTGCTTCCAGAATATAATAGATTTTCGTCATAATCTTTTTCTTTAATCCTATACCCGTTTTCAATGTGCATAACCATCTTTTCACCAAATTATCTGCATATGAAATTTATAGCACTAGAAGAGTAGTGAACGACTAAACCTGAGATCTCGTGTACCATGGATTGCATGATCCTTGTATTTTGGTTGTAAGACAGGGTTCTGATGATAAGAAAGTTGGAGACTATCAAAAGAAATTGCAAGCCTTTTTTAGTAGTTTAAACATTAACAATACAACATTTTGCGCAGTACGTTCTTGCATTTCTCTCTTGCTTCAACCTGAGAGATGTCTATCTTGTCTGCTTTAAGGTAAATCCTTCTATTTTTGCACTACTGTTATAGTGTCTGGTGTGGCCTATTTGAATTGTATTTTGGCCCATATGGAGGATGAACAGTATGATGATTGCTTGAGGTTGTCTTTTAGTTTTAGGGTTTAGGGTTTGGACGCGTCTTTTGTTTTTAGACGGTTGAAATGAAATCTTCCTGTTGGCTTCTTGCTCCATTTTACAATGATAATTGCACCCTGCTAATTTGGTTTTCTTGGTCTGGGATCTCTTTTAGTTGTTGACATTCTTGAAGGCATTGGGACACTTTTGCATTCCGCAACTGAGTCTTTTCTCTGTATTTTTCTTTTGCTCATAATGATGGAACATCAGTAAATTTATCATGATATGACTTTGTTCGCTCGGAAGTCAGAGATGACCACAAGAGATTTATTTGCCTTGTGGGTGATCTCCATGTTGACAATACAATGTTTCCGTATGCCCCCGGCATGCCGTTGAAGCATTTCAATACTTAACAGATAATGTGCAGTATGATGTGTTGATGACTGCTTGAGCCTTGCGGTTTTGATCCATAATGTAAACCGGAAAGCCCCCCTTTTTATTTAATTAAGGGTACCCCCAATTCACTTTGAATTTGAGATTAATTTCTATTAAGTCTTATAACACAAAGGGTTTTCACCTCCCCAAACAAATGCGCTTCCTAGGATTAGAACTTGTATTCTCCTCCTTATGAAGTGAGGTTGCCTACCACTTCAACCAATAGCTTGGTGGTAACCAGAACCCTTTTTTCTTCTAAGATATTAAGGCTTTTATCATGTATCATCTTGCATGATAAAGGCAAATTGGTCATGTAATGCATAGTTGTAAAAATAATTCAAATCTTTTTTTTTTTTCCTATAAGAGAATTAGATTGTGGTTAGCTAAAAATTTTAACCAAATCTTGTCCAAATAAATCCGCTTAGGTGAGTTGTATACAACTATACGCCCTTTATATTTGGCCATGCCATGTTGAAGTAATTGAATCTTCTGTGAAATAGTTTATGGAAGGCCTGAAAGGAGCAAGTTTCTTTTTTCTGTGCAACATTGTTTTAGGAGCCTTCTCAGCATACCAGTGGTAGATGTTGAAAACCTTTTTTGAAAGGTCAATTATGTGTTCCAAAAAAAAAAA
>JANTPZ010012458.1:0-13428 GCA_025593235.1 Vachellia pachyceras | reverse complement strand
AAAAAAAAAAAGTTATCATAACTAGGCTATTTTATCATGGTTGATTCCAAGAGATCTTAATATTTTTTAATCAACTGGTTGATAAAAAAAATTTAATGAGAACAATTACGTTAGAAAAATTATCATTTATTTGGACATTATAATACTCAAAATAAGATGTTAAAATTAAAAGTCGAACCGGTTTGATTGAGAAGACAGTTTAAGAATCCAAACATTGCATGTGGACTACAACATTATCAACTGTGTGACCCTATCCTCTATCCCATGCTCTCTTTGAACCAGGATCGGTTAGTAAAGAAGTTATTGTCTGGAGGCAACAAATGTTAATCCAATAGGTATGAAGTTGACTTATAACTCACAGTGTTGTTGGTTCAAATATTACTGTTGATATGAGAATTGTACCTGTGAATGACCTTTACGTACCTTGTGAGAACTCTGAGTCAAGAGGAAGCTTTATATTCTAAAGTGTAAAAGAGCTTTTTTCTAATTATGAAGTTTTTCGAACAGATATAAATCATAATTTAACAGTCTTAAGTAAGACTCTTTGTTAAAACATTCGATTTAAAAGTTGACTAATTAATCTTGGAAAAATGATTAGAAAATACCTTTTGAATTCCTTAAACCTCAAATTGTGCCATGAATAAGGTAAAGAATGAATCGGTATCTGTCAACGTTTTGGGTTTTGCATGTTTGTGGAAAAAGAGTGAAGTGCTATTAAACATTTGAAAAAGAAAAGCATTTTCACTTCTCTCCCACTCTGACAAAAATGTGACAACTTTATCTCTCTCTGTGACAGAAATGACAACATGTACTTCACCGTGTCATGTCCTTTTATTGAGTAATGTATTGACAACTGTTCCTGGTTCATTAACAACTTTATATATAATATTGACAGGTTTACTTAAACTATTAACAACACCTGAACTGATTAGATCCTGATGTTATTGTTCCATTCGTTAACAAGTACGAATAGCATATTGATAATTATAACATAATTAATGATAACTTTTTTTATTATTCTCACAACATGTACTTCACCTTGCACATATCCTTCCACGAAGTAACATATTGACAACTGTTCATGATCCACTGACAACTTTATATTTGGTATTGACAAATTCGCTTAAGCTATTGACAACACCTGAACTAATCAAATCTTGACATTATTTCATTCGTTGACAACTATGAATAGCATATTGACAAATCTAACATCATTAATGACAACTTATTATCCTTCTAACAACATGTATTTCAACATGTCCATATTCTTCCACTTAGTAACGTATTGACAATTATTCCTGGTTCATTGACAACAAGTATTGTTTTCTTGTCATTTCCAATAAAAAGTCTACTTATATACATATAACCTATATACCACAAACATTTTACCCTCACAATCCCACCATTATATTCACATTCACCATCAACATCATCTACAAACTTCCCACCTACATGAAAAAATATACAAGTGCCTTCGAAGAAGTTGGACCCATATTAGATGTCATTTTGCATGATAACCTGCAGAAAATTCATCAACATATTAGTTACTCACCAATAATTTTTTCCTCACTTTATATAATGAGCACAACATACATACTTTCTCTATTAACAATTTCAGTTTATATTTTGACAACTACAGTTATACTATTGGTTACATATATCACATATCCTTCATGTTCCACCTCACACATGCACCCCCGTACGTCATCACACCCAATCTTCTTTCTCCCATTTTCCCTTAACCTAATTTGTCTTACCCTGGCCATTCTTAATCACCAATATTTATTTGAATGAGACTTTATCAATAGTAACACATATTAGGCTTCCATTCTAATGAATGGATTTATCTTCTAGACAGATAGTCATAAAAAGATTAAATGCCCATCTTAGGCAGTAGAAAATTGTGCAATAAACAAGCTTGGGTGCTTCAATCCGCATCATCATTCATCTACTACTCAATCTAAACCCTATCTGACACCACCCAATCCATATGTATTTCAAGCCTCACAATGCAGACAAAAAAATAATAAAAGTCAACACACTAATTTCAACAGTGTTTGATCAGTTCAGGTGTTGTCAATACCATATATAAAGTTATCAATAAACCAGAAACAGTTATCAATATTTTACTCAATGGAAGGACATGTGCACAGTGAAAGTACATGTTGTCATTTCTGTCAAAAAGAGAGAAAGTTGTGACATTTCTGTTAGAGTTGGAGATATGAGATAAATGAGAAGGCTTTTCTTTTTCAAATATTTAAGGGAATTTATGTTTTTCCTACAAATATGCAAACCCCAATATGCTGACGGATACCAATTCATTATTTACCTTATTCATGGCATTATTTAGGGTTTAGAAAATTCAGAAGACATTTTCTTGTCATTCACCCATCATTCTTCTCACAATATATTATACCCATGATAAATTGGCTCAAAGGAATGCAGGATTTTTACCTGCCACATATTTATCAAGAGAATTTTATTTCTTTTTTCAACTTTACTTTCCTCTGGAGGCATGAGAAGTGTTGACCAAAAAAAAAAAAGAATGCATGAGAAATAGATTATTTACATTCATGGAGGGAGATAAGTAATTTTAACATAATGTTACGGGCATTTCAGGAAAAAAAGATTTTATTGCCTTTTGATATCTGCAAAATAGCACACCTTATATTGTGAAATACAAGCCCCGTTGAAATAATTATAAGAGGCATTATTTTCACAAACCGCGCCTCTGATGATTCTGTAAAAAAACGGCTACCAGAGCTTTGATGAAGCCCTTTCAGGCCCATAAGACACGAAATTCCAAGTTAATGGATCAGTTGGCCCAGGATGAAAGAGGCCTAAGGTCCATTCCCAAATCAATTAAAACCTCCAAACACCTCCTAACTGTCAATAACGGATATTGGAACAATAGAACATTTCCTTGACGGAGATTCTTTCTTCATTTCTCTCAGATTCAGTACAGAAGCATCACTTCACGTTCCCCGAATCAAATCTCCAATTCATCTCTCCAACTCACCCTCACGCTCTCATTCTCATAGACGTTGGTCTTCTTCTTGTTCTGGGGTTTCTATGAGTCATGCCTCCCTTTGCCATCTTCCCTGGCCGTACCGCTCCATTATCGCCTAGATCCTCACTCATCTTCCCCTCCATCTTCATTGCCATCGCAGGTTTTCTTTTTGTAATCATCTCCCTTTTGAGGTCGATTCAGGTGCCTACATGCCTGAATAACCAACCCCGATCGATCCGAGTAACTTGGGAACACGGTGGTGTAGGTGGAGATGGCGCCAGTGGTCTCAGTAATGGGAATGGTGGGCATGGAAGTAGGCATAAAGTCATGGGGTTTGTGGGTATTCAGACTGGTTTTGGATCTGCGGGTAGGTGTCAAGCACTGAGGAAGACTTGGATGCCTCCGGATCGGCAAGGACTCAAACGGTACGCTGTAGATCTTTTCTGGTGGCCTTTCTTTCTTTTTCTTTCTTTCTTTCTTTCTTTGCCAGTTCGATCCTCCGACATTTTGGTTAGGTATAGAAACAGTAACCAAGAAGTCGAAAGTCATCCTGGATGTATGATATAGATCTTTTATTTCGTGTGAATTTCATTTTTACTGTTGTATTCGGATATCACCACAATAAACTCTACTTAGAAAGTCTCCAGTAACCTTGGGCTTGAAAATCTGTTAATCAGTGTTTTTGTCTAGTATGCTTATCAGGGCTTCTCATCTTGCCAGCAACCTTGGGCTGCCAATGTCACTATTCACTTTTTCTATGAAATATAAAGTTGAATCACTTGGTTGACACAGATTTGCTAATAGACTATTGCTTGCAGTTTGGAGGAAGCTACTGGCTTAGCTTTTAGGTTTATCATCGGTAGAACAAATGACAAATCGAAGATGTCAGAACTACAGAGGGAAGTAGCAGAATATGATGATTTCATTCAATTGGATTTTGAAGAAGAGTACAGCAAGCTTCCACACAAAACGTTAGTGTTAATAATATTTGGATGAATGTCTTTTATGCCTGTAGGATGTTCCTAAGTTGCATGTTCAATTTTTTACAGTTTAGCTTTCTTCAAAGCTGCCTATGCACTTTTTGAAGCTGATTTTTATGTCAAAGCTGATGATGATATATATTTGAGGCCAGGTGATTAGGTTTTACAAGGCTTATCTTCAATGCATCTAAGAACTTTCTTTGAGGTTTGGCTAATCAAAGATTTTTTTTCATTTTCAATTTATTTTCAGATCGTCTTTCATTACTAATTGCAAAAGAGCGAAAGCACCCTCAGACTTACATCGGATGCATGAAAAAAGGTCCTGTTATCAACAATCCAAAGCTCAAATGGTTAGTTCTGTTTAGGTTGTTCTAACTATGCCTTTACGTGGTAAAAATGTTTCTAATTCACCCTTTTTTGCATGTAATTGCACCTATGATGACATGGGATGCACTACTTACATGGTAGCATAATTATGCTCATTGCTTGAAAAGAAGCATGGATTACCAACACTTGTAATTACTATAAGAAATTTAAGACTTCTGATCATAATCTTACTTCTATATCATCATTTATTAACTTTGTTATCCCGGTCACAACCTCCAGCGAAGAACTATATAAACTTCTAATGCGTTGTAGTTTATCAACGCATAGCCCCTTCACTACAGTGTCATTAAAGATTCCAATTTTAACCAGCATATTTGTTTATCCTAGGCTTAAAGAGTTATTTTACTGATAAAATCTTGCAGGTATGAGCCTTCATCTTATTTGCTTGGAAGTGAGTACTTTCTTCATTCCTATGGACCTATATATGCTCTTTCTGCGGATGTTGTTGCTAGCTTGGCTGCTCTAAAGAATGACAGGTAAGCTTAACCATCTCCACAACTCAATCTTTTAGCCACTTTACCCATTTCAATAGTCTTATAATTCGTAAAAATGAGTTACCAATTAGAGTATACTTGTTTAGCTAATTTACTCAAGGAAGTGACAGTTGATGCTCTCATGATGTTTAGGCATGCGAACTTCTGTAATTTTTGTTCTGAATCACCATGTTTACAATCTCTGATCATGTCCTTAATTATTTCGGTTCTTCTATCTTGTACTGCATATCTGCTATCAAGTATTCTCAAGTTGATATCCATAACAGTTTGGCTGGAATAAATAACCTTGTTGGCTCTTGGACCTTAATTAAAATTATAGTTTGAATTTTTTTTTTAAGAGGGTTAAGCTATACAATTGCTTTTCCCCCTCATCATATCAATGTTATCAATTTACCATTAAATAAGAAAATTTATTGCTTTTTTTTTTCTTGATATTCAATTTGATACTCTAAAGAATAGTTTTATGAGATCTCTCAATCTTTATTTTCTTCCTAGTAATACTACGGGGCTGAGGTTGGTGTAGACATTATGCAGTACCTTCCCTCTTATTGACATCATCTTGAGGTTAATCATTCTCCCTTTTTCTAATCTAAATTGCAGTTTCCGGATGTTCAGTAATGAGGATGTTACAATTGGAGCATGGATGCTTGCAATGAACGTGAATCATGAAAATAACAAGGAGCTGTGTGCTTCAGACTGTACGCCCACATTCATTGCTGTGCTGGATATTCCAGAGTGTTCAGGTTGGTTTGTCGCCTCCTAATAAAATGTTATAGAATCTAGTTGCAGTAGTTTGTACTGTAGAGTTCACCAGGAGAAGCTGAAAAACAAACAAAATTAATGCGCTTCTACACCATCTTAACTGATGGGCTTTTTGGCTATTGTTTCTGGCTTCTGACAGATACAAGACTCCCAACTTTCCCATTCTCTTATTGCATCTTTCTTCACCATGAAAACCATATCTTTCTTAAGAGTTTCCTGTGAACTAGAAAGCATGGTTGATAGAATCAGAGACATGAGACAAGAAACAAACAGACATGGACATCAATGATATAGCAAAATTTGAAATGTCCATAGCTTAAAAATTCTTGGCATGACACAAGAAACAGATATGGACGCAAAAATGAAAAAATTTAAATGTGGTAAAAGTTTGTGTTATGCCTAATAGAAGAGCGAGCGTGTGTTAATTGGTAGGCCACCTGCTAAAGTTCGTAGCTGCTAAAGAAAATGGTCCATGTATTTTTATAAAGAACTGGCATGACTGAGACTCAACATATTTTGGCCATGTGCATTTGTTTTTTTCCCCCTGGCTGATGTGATTTTAAATGTAGGTTGATTCCATGCGTGAGATTCTTTTGCCTGCTTTATATGTAGTATGTGGTTTTGTGTTGAGACCTGTGGTGAAAATCAAAGGAAGAGAAAATTATCATCATCTTGGTACTGTTTTTCTGTTTCCCTGTAGGGTTGTGTAATCCAGAACAGAAAATGTTGAAACTCCATCAGAAGGAGAGCTGCTCAAAGACCCCAACTTTGGTATCTGATGAGTAGAATCTGTAACCATTTACTTGCAAGATAGGAGCACATTACTGCTACAATGATCATCATTTTCCTTCCATTGATCCTTCTTTTGTAAAATTCACTTTTCTTCCCGCTGTAGAAGGAAGATAGTTGATGCCTTCTATTTCAATTTCTCTTGTTTCGCTCATATCGTTTTTTCCTTATTTCTGGAGGGGAAATGGTTGTGATACGGCAGATAGGAGTTCCAAAGGGAAGATTTTTTTTGTTGTTGAGCATATTGAATAGGTAGACTGACAGATTAATTGATAGATCTTTTGAATATCATTCTTTTTTTCAGATAGATACAAAGATTACTGTATTTTATTTGTGGCATTCTTTTCAAAGGGCTGAAGTAATATTGGCCTCCGGTTCCAAGCAAGAGCTTGTGGACTTGAGTCGATGCCTTGATTGTATTCGAGTGTTATTTTTTTTTTTTCGTGTTAAATTTCTACACTTTCATGAGTAATGAACCACCAATGAGTACTGTTCCTTTTTTTTTTTTGGCATTCTTTAATTGAAAATGGGTGTCGTTTACGTGAAGCTTATAATCTGCAAAGGCCGAAAGTAGACAATGATGCCTAATAAACTAAATGTCGGCCCATTTCGGCCTATGTATCATGCCAAATTCAATAAAGGGGTGTAAGGTTATTGGTGCACTTTTTTAATGATTAAATTACTTCTATGAAAATTGTGCAGTAATTCTACATTTCATAAATTGTGCGGTACATTTAATTTTGTTATTTTTTTATTGAACACTGAATATGGACACATCTTTTAGTTAAGATTTAAATTTTGATTCGTCACATTAACCTATTTCACTAAACCAATAAATTATGTTATTAAAAAATTGTAAATAGTATGAATTATTGTAAATTTATGGTTTACTATGTCGATGCAGTTCATGATTGGGGATTCCATAATGAAGAGTGCAGAACTTGGAAAGTAGTTCCCATTTCGAACAAAAAAAAAAAGGAGTGAGCAGTTCCCATGAATAGGTAAGTCCATGGGCCATTGTCAATAATGTACTCATTATTTCATTCAATCATTTCAGCCTGTTCTCCAACTTAGAATTTTTTTTATACGTCAAAAATTTTTGAAAAAGGATTGGACTTACCTACAATCTAAGGGTAGAGCTTATAAATCTCAATTTAAACCTAGATAAAATAATCATTCCAAAAGTTATCAATCGGGTTGGATTTAGTAGAAAGGGTTAGCCTTTTACACAAATCAAGGTTTAAAGTCTCGATGGGAAAAGTGCCCACATTAAGGGCTGACAATGTTTTGAAAAAATTGCCTTCAGTAAAAAGATAATTGTACCCAAAAGAAAATGTAACCAATATTGATTAGTTAGACTAGTGACTCAGTGAATTAGCCCCCTAACAAATCCAATCAAGAGTTATTAATAGGTCAACCGAGTTAGATTTTATATTTTTTCCTCCCCTAACTAAACTTGAAATAATGTCATTTTGAATTAGAAAGGGGAAAACAACCATTTGTCATATTTGTGTTTTGGTAACTCTATTTTATTAGATTACGTATAGTTTAAACATGAATATTTCATTTACTTATGGAATGGTTATGCATGCATATACTTTTGTATGTTTTAATTATAATTGGGTTAAATATCACTTTAACTATGGTTAAATCATTGACTTTTCAACTATTGAATCGGTTAATTCAATTAATTACCAGTGTGATTTTCAGGAGAAAAATTCAAGCACGTTACATTTTTTTTGTGACTTTATGGTTTTTGCTTAATCATTTAAGATTAATTTCATACACGTCGCAGTTATCGTTTAGTAATAAATTATCTAATTAATATTTAATATAATTAACTAATCTAAACTGGAACTAAATTGCAATGAGGAAAATTTTATAAATTATTTTTCGCTAACAGCAACGTAACATCAAGACCGTTACTTAGCATGATACTATATGCGTTTGGGTGAGCATTTTAACTCTCCAAATGCACGTTCAATAGTATTTTTTTTTTGTAAAATGAAATAATTTCATTCACATATTTAGCTCGACTTACATAAAGCACTTCTCCATCGCGTTCCCAAATGAGTCCAGTGTATTTAAAAATTATAGCAAATTACGAGTACACAATATCAATTTGAAATTATTTTTAAATTTTATGAAATTATATATATACATATGGAAAATGTAAGTGCTAAAATGAAATGATTAAGCATTGGAAACAAGACATTTGTGAATGTTACTTGTCATACTTTGCAACTTATTTCCTTTCATAAAAATGCTCCTAAATAAGAGACATCATCTTTGTCCTTTTTCATTCAATTCAAGCATAGTCCAGTCTAAATAATTCAGCTTTTGACCGATATTTCTAAAATAAATATGCACTCAAACAAAAAAAGATATTAATATCAAACAATGATTGGGATTCAAAACTGTAAAAAGTCAAAATTTTATTACTTGATATCACACCCTTCAAATGCAATATTTAGATCATCTCTTATAACACAACAATGTCGTGTGATAGTGAGCTTGTTTGCAACAACGTTTGTAAAAGCCAAACGCACGTTTAATAGTGTTTTTTGTAAAACGAGATAATCTCCTTCATATATTTACCTTGACTTGCGTAAAAGTACTTCTCTACCGCGTTCCTAAACAGGCCTAGTGAATGTTAACTTTAAAAATTAACAAAAGTATGTAACAGGAATTAAGATATTGATATAAATGTGTGATTAAAAAAAAAAAGATACCACTTATCATAATCACATAAGAGTGAATATGGATATAAAGTTTAAAGAGTTAATGTGATAATGATTGGGAATGTGAAGGAAGAATGAGATGTGTATGGGGAAACAAACAGGCTGTGTTGTGTAGGAAGAGATAAGGATAGAGATATATATGAAGTGGCAAACATATGTACTCATATATAGCTTTTCATGCACAAACACAAAAATCTTCATCAAATATCAGATAATGATATATCAGTCATTTCACCCAAATATACCTTCTTCTAAGGCTTTATCATCCTTATCATGAATTCTGAGTTATACAGAATTTTAAAAAAATAAATAAATAAATAACAAGTTACATTATTTTGGGGAAAATATGTAGTTTTTTATGACTTGTGTGTGTATAAAATTATAAAGCATAATTAAATTTATCAGACATAGATAACTATAGCTAATTTCCCTTGCCATTTTCACGGCATGGCCGGCTATCATATTTGCTACCTGCATCACAAAACATATTCTTCAAAGGTATAAAATTGTTAAGTTATCTTGTAACCCATAAAGTCATGAGTTTTAAATCCCGTTATCAATATGAATATCTTGTTGGCGAGTAATCAATAAGTATTAAGTACCTATGTAAGAGCACCATGAAGCATGCCTCGATTATGATAAGTCAGTAATCCGACTCACATAAACTTTTTATAACAAAAAAAATACAAAAATTAAAAAAAAAGAGTATACTAATGAGATCATGCAGGTGAATGTTTTAAAATGATATGATTTCCTTTCATTTCAATCACTTGGACGGATGTAGAAATTGAAATGAGGGTATAATATTATAATTGGAAGTTAAAAGAATATGGCATAAATAAGAAGAGATAAAATAATTCTTTTATATATAACTTAAATCAAAGGACACCTTGATTTTCTTTCTACTTATATAGGTGATAAATATGTGAGGTCACACACATCAACCATTATTCAGACACAAAATGATGAAGATGTCCATATTTTTCTTGCATTATTAGATTCTGTTTCAGAAGGGAACATATGAAACACCAGTTATCAATTACAGTGAATAATGGACTTCACCCACTATATATATATATATATATCCAATTATATTTAATTATTCATATACCCATCTCTTTCACAAAACTAAAAAATATTTTATATTTCTTTTGGAGAGAAGTTTAATTTAGACTGTCAATACTGTATTACATATAATTCATACTTAATTTTTTAAAAAAATAAATATGACATAAAATAAAAAATATAAAAAATATCAAATAACGATCAAAACTCATAATAAATATTAGATAAATATGAAATATAAAAATACTTTTATATGAGAAATGTGTGGGGGTGGTGAATGAAAATCAAAAGCCTTTTCAGAGGCAAAATAATGATGCCCCCTTTTTCCTCTATGATAGGGAAATTGTATTTGAGAAGAAACTTGGGAATTATTATAAGTTATCATTTTCAATTACAGTGATTATTGTACTTCACCCACTATATCCAATTCCATCATTCCAAGATCATATGCTATGCTTGTGATGTACAAAAAAAATAATAGAGTAGGAACGTTTCTGTATTTAATATTTTCACCAATTCCAAACATTGGAGTTGGGCAATTTACCTGTATACAGTAAAAAAAAAAGGTTAGATTGATTATTTGTAAAAATTTATCATGATTTCATGGAGCATCTCTTTTAATAATTTGTATTGGAAGCTGTTCTTTTATGAAAAAATCCCACGATATATAAAATTAATAAGGAGGGTTTAGTGAAAATAATATAAATTTGAGAGTTGGGGTGAATTAAGATCTTTTATATATATTTAAAACAAAAAATACCTCTACTAACTCTTATTATATTTTTAAGACGAGAAGAAGTATTATGGACTAATATTATTAGATTTTAAGTAAAGTTTTAGCTTTCAACATAATTACTTTTATCCACAAAACTTGAAAACAATAAGTTGCTAAAGAATTATTGAATACTTTTATGGTTCTATGTATCAGAGATTTCCAACGTGCTTCATTAAAGCTAAAAAAATATTAAACCTGAGTGTGTGTGTATTAAAATTCAATAACTTCTGTAGTTTTACCCTATTTAATGTATACACTTTACGCAATAATAAATTAAAAGGTAGCCGTACATTTATAAAAATTTAATGATACAATTTATAAATAACACTGAAAATGTTGTTTGGAGCATTTTTATTTGACCCAAGTAAGGATAATACAGAAAAATAAGCTACTTAAAAGAAATAAGGTGTACTTCTAGAATGACCTGAAGTTTGAGCATTGTCAAAATTTAAAGAGAGGAAAGCCAAGTTTTCGTTCACAAAGCGGAAATGAGTTTATTTTCATAAAATACAGCAAACTTTGTTTTGATAATTTTAAAGAAGTTAATTAATTAATATATTTATTATTTTTTAAAATTAATTTACCTTATTTATAAATTGACATATAATCTAATGATAAATAATTATTTTAAAATATACATTATAATTAAATAATTTATTTATAATTTCAATATCTCAAAAAAGTTAACTAGCTCTTATTTTAAAAACATGAGGTAGTGATGTAGTATACAAAAAAGGAGTATGTAATACCAACCTGAAGAAAATAAAACAAAATGAGAGGCTAGGTTGGACTAATTAATTAACTTGAATGTGTTAATATTTTTACTTTTATATACACTTTAATAACATATATTGGACACCAAACGAGAGCACTAATTTTGATCTGATTATTATTCAATGGTACGTGACCTACCCACTATAACTATATAACAAGTCTTGGTGGTTAATTAAGCCATGCACTTTCATATTAAATTAAATAAACATAAAAATAAAAATAATCACCACCTTGTACGCTTACAAAAAAAAAACATTGAGTAGTTTACACGAAATCTTAAGGGCCCGTTTGGTTTGATGGAATTGATCCCCATGGAGATGGAAATGGAATTGATTTCCATCTCCATGTTTGTTTGGTTTGATGGAATTGCTTATGGAATTGATTTCCATATGGAAATCAATTCCATGAACAGTGCAGTTTTGGCTTCCATCACCCATCCCATGGAATTGCCCAAAATTCCATGGAATTCCAATGTTGCCCTTCCCTCGTCGACACCATAGCCATCGCAGCGACCTCCATCGGCGACCTAAAATGGAGACCGAGAAGGAACAATGATTTGCTGACTCCTCGCCAACAGCCGTCGGCGACCTCAATGAGCAACAGCCAACAATTGCCTTCTGCTCCTCCGTCAGCTCGTCTCTGGTTCTCTGTTTTTATGAGCCTCACTCACTGCTGTGACAGAAACGGAGAAGTAATAACGCTCAGCCGACGCCTCACAGCACACCCACGCTCAGTCGAAGCAATGCACAGCAGACACACCGGCACTCTTCATTCCGACGCTCTCATGGCTGTGACAGAAACGAACAGGGAAAACACACGGCCTTGTCCTTCAGCTCCAGACACACCAGAACCAGCACAATCGAAGCCTCTTCCATCGACGCCCTCTGCTCAAGCACCTCCACACAGCAGCCACGTCTCTCAACCGACGCCTCCCCTGTCTTCCTTGAGTTCCAACTCTGAAGACGAAGAAGAAAGCACTGTAGCAGTGATTTGTAGCACTGACGATGAAGGCGATTTGTGGCACTGGAGTTTTTTGAAGACGGAGGGCCAGAATTTTTTCATCAAAGTTGGATTTTTTATTTTTAAGTATAAAAGGGCATTTCAGTCTTTTCATGTAAAAATTAGGTTCCATTTCTATGACATACCAAACGCACTTTTAAACTCCATCTCCATATCCATTTCCATCTCCATATCCATTTCCATTTCCATTTCCATTTCCATCAAAATCAATTCCAGTGTACCAAACGGGCCCTAACAAGGTTTAGAGATAACCAAGCAGCATTATTTATTTATACCAACTTCCTCATCTTTTCATTATTTCCCAGCATCTAAATTATTTGGATCTCATGATTTGTTCATTCCCTCACTTTCATTTATTTATTTCACACATTAGTTCATAAAGGCAGTGGACCTGAAAGTCATAGAGAAAATCACAGTTAAATTCACAAGACACGATCGTAATTACCAAATAATCTCAGCATTAAGTGAGTAGCATGGATATGGATTTGTTGTCATTCTATGCACCGAAATTTATGGTTATATAATGTTCACTTGTTTTGAAGTAACATAAATCTATTATCATTTCCAACGCCGGAGCTTATTATTGCATCTTGTTTGGAGCAGCATAAATGTGTTTGGGAGGCTTAACTTA
>JANTPZ010012457.1:0-12980 GCA_025593235.1 Vachellia pachyceras | reverse complement strand
AAACATAATGATTTGGGAATTCAGAGTATGTAAGTGTTTGGGCAAAAGTGTCATCAACATTAATTTTCATCCATGAGAGGAATTGTGATTCACATACATGCGGTTTGTCAAGCAACTTTTGTAGATCTTCTGTGCTTGTGTATACAACAGATTGCTGATTTGGAAGATGGTAGCTTAGCCGCTCAACTGAAGGGTACCTGTGGTGGATATTGAACCCAAAAATGCGCCATGACACTTCACATGCCGAGACATAACGACAATTATAGTATTGATTTATCTCATCAATAACCTTTCTCCCTGTCATGTCATTGTTGTCGAATAATCCAACCACAACTCTATCATTCCCTTTACTGATATACTTGAATAAGTATTTAATTGCTGTTGAGTGGTTGCACTTTTCAACATTTATGTGAGCCTGAAACATAGTTAGAAGCGTAGGATTATATGGCACAACATATCTGTTATCAAGATTGATCCCTTTCACATGTACTGTTCTACCATCATCTCTTCGCCTATATGTTGGGAAGCCGTCAGCGTCTACTGTGGTGTGTTGATTGAACTTCTTCGGGAAATATTTAATGCACTTATTGTCTTTCATGTATGAAGCATTCCTCTTGGTTGTGCCGCAAGGTCTGTGCAGCATGAATTTCTTCACTAACTCATGTAACTCTTTGGACGTATCCTCATGTGGAATCTCCGCAGATATGACGTTGTCAATGGACTGAGGATCTAACAGCTTGTTCTTCCTGTCTAGGAATAGTAGTATATGTGCATGTGGCAAGCCTCTTTTTTGGAAGTTGATGGTGTATATCTCTGAAAAAAAGTTTTAGTAAATCACCATGTAATAGTAGTATATGTGCATGTGGCAAGCCTCTTTTTTGGAAGTCGATGGTGTATATCTTTGAAAAAAAGTTTTAGTAAATCACCATGTAAGTTTATAAGACAAAAGTTGCTGTAAAAGTAATTAATGACAAAGATATTATGTTCATAGTAGAACTTAGGGGAGACAAAATACCTGCGATTATCATCCCAAACACTTGTCGCTCTTTTAAAGTCTTCATCAATGACGCCAACTTCAGCTGAAAAATGCGTGAAAGTTGGTGTGGACAATCTGAAGGATTTATATGAAGTTGTTGACAATATCTTGTTACTTCAAGCCATGCTGGGTTGCAAGTGAATGTTATGAAGAGATCTGGATAACCCATAGTTTTACATATATCCATTGCGTCTTGGTAATTCTTGATCATATACCTTGCACCTCCAGTGAATGATGACGGAAGTATAATACGCTTTCCAATAGCTGAAGCATTATGCTCACCACTAATAATAGCATCAGAAAGTCCTTGGTACAAATATGCTCTTAGATCCTTTTGGTGTGTTCTTATCCACAGTAACCGTTGTGACTCCATCATAGTGTAACCATCAACAATAAATTGTTGGAGCAATCTGGAAGCATGTTGTAGCAAAGAGACCTCATTTGCTCTTACCATTAGTCTATAACTAAGGAATTCTCGTATGCTAACTCTTTTATGTGTCTTGGTTTCGATGAAAGACCCCTCCCTATGTTTCACATCATCTCTATAACCATCTTCACCGAAAGGGAAGAGCAATGGATATTGAAGCGGTAGATATGATGGATGTAATTCATTGATTCTTTGCAGTTGCCCGTTTTTAGTCTCTAGAACAATATCCCTGACACCAAAATCCATATCAATGTCACCAACGATTAAGGCTGCAACCTCAGATGTAGTTGGTAAGTTGTATGTCCGGCCATCATGTCCTCTACTTCCAATTAAACACATCTTCAGAGTAGTTTGATTTAATGTAGACAACATATCGGATGCCAAACGGAACTGTTTGACGTATGGATTGACCTCATTCAATGTGTTTTGTATCTGTTGTACAATCAATGGGTCAATAAGATTTTCCTTTTGATGTTTGCTGCAATGCAGAAAGTGAGACTATGAGTGGCGAAAACATTAATGCATAAATGGATTAAGTGTTATAGTGAACGAACAATTGCAACTAATACCTTACAGCATCAATTCTGTTTCATACTTCATTCTCTGTATCATGGATATAT
The DNA here is from genome assembly GCA_025593235.1 of Vachellia pachyceras. Lineage (NCBI taxonomy): Eukaryota > Viridiplantae > Streptophyta > Magnoliopsida > Fabales > Fabaceae > Vachellia > Vachellia pachyceras. The sequence continues at coordinate 10,897 of JANTPZ010012457.1, read as the reverse complement.
AGTTGAGAAAAGACAGGCTTTCCACCTTACGGTGGGATTAATGAACCAATAGTGTGGTAATTAATCCCTGACAATGCAATTGATGGGTATAATTAATTTTTCCCATCTTCATCCAATAGTCAAGTTTTTCTCAAATGTAAAAAAAAAGTAGTTTCTTTTCGCAATTATTGACTTAACTCCTCTAGAAAATTGGTATTTTTTCCCTCTTGTATGAATTATATTGAAGATTGTACGTTCGGCAAAAAATATATATATGGAAGATTGTACATTTAAATATCATATCCTACTTTTTTTAGATCCTTTATTTCTTCTTTACTTTATTTTAGTGCTTGGCCTCTTTTCCTTGTCCTCTCGCTTGAAAAAGCTGAAAAAAAAAAATAAAAAGCTAAGCGAAAATTCTTAGTGGCGTCCAGCCCAGAGTTAGACGCGAGTACCTTTTTCTTTTTTTGAGAATTACTTTAAGGCTTAAAAGCATATAAACATAGGAAATTGCAAGTTTATTATGCTTAATATTTATTTATACTTTTTTAGTTATACTTTCAATCTTTAATATTAAAAGTTAATTAATTTTTTTTTGAAGAGAGTAAAGAAACTAATTAATTTATCTATTTATCATTTTCTTCAAATTAAGTTATCTTACTTGTAAATCGATATATAATTTAAAAATACATATAGATATTTCAAAAAATATATTATAATTAAATGATTTATTTAACATTAAATTTCTTGAATTATTTTTTTCGATCCCCTCTATCAATGTTAGGCATCTTGGAAACTTGTGTTTTAATTAGTGATATCATAAATGAGTTGTTTTTGCACATTAACTTGCTCATTTGTGTTCTTTGAATTTCCTCCTATATTTGCAAGGAAACTTCTTGCTCTAAACTGATGACCAATTTGATTCTAAATGGCTTTGACAAAAAGATGTTTTGCATGCCAATGCCTCCCATCCCCCAGAGAGACCAAATTATAAGAGTTTAATTTTTGTTGATCTCTTTTTTGACCATTCAGTTGTCATCAATTCATGAATTCGTGAGACTCTATTCTTCCCACTGGATGATAACCAACAAACAACTGTCCAACTTGGACTAATTCTTCTTGAACAGCCTTAACAATATCCTTAATCAGATATCGCTTTCATGCCTGTAAGTAAATACTAAATTATATCCATGAAACAGTCATCAGCGTTATTAGAAATAGCAGCATGTTTGTACTTATGAACAGAAAAACTTTAGCGGAACATTAAGAATAACAGATGGACCATTAAGAAAAACTTTAACAGATGTGTGTATGTGTATGCATCACAAGAAAACTTTTCTAGTATTGGAGAAGGCTTAAGAAGGCCAATGCAAGTGTGAACATGGAGGCTGTTGGAACTGTACTGTTAACATTGCTTGGTTCTTAACAGTTAACTCTACTACATATATTATTTTTACAATGTAACCATTCATCCATCAAGGAGATGATGCTGGATCATGGAGACGGTGGATGATGGAGACCATGAAAGAGTGAAAAGCGCACGAAAATGGGGCCTTTTCTGTCTTCTTCTTCTTCTTCTTCTTCATCTTCACGTCCTTCGTTTTAAAGCATCAATGCAAGATGTTTTCATTTGCAATCAAACTAACAAGTTCCATGAGAATTCCACTCAGTTTTATAATTTACAAGGAACTGATAGTATTTCTCTGTTTCTTAGGACCTGAATATAATTTTTCCAGTAATTTATTTAGTTTGTCTTCAAACGAGTAATGTCATGAGGCATAATTTTTTTTTTTTATCCGAATGTGGCATAATAATGATATGCTGTAAATTTTAAATAAATTAGTTTCCCGCCGGTGATTAAAATTGAACGAATGGCCAGGATTATTTTTGTGAATTACCTTATTTGATTAATTTTTTGGAATTCAAGGCATTATATTTTGCCCTTAAATTTTATTGTAGAACACTTCACAGCAAACGAAACTGTGTCGTTTTGAGCCCAGGGTTGGGTTGCACCAGCAACCTTCTTCTGGAGAGCCAGCAGCAGGCAAGAGGAGAAGCCCTACCCCATTGCTGCTGATTCCATTTCTGTTCTCCCCTTCCACGACGCCTTCCATCCCCATATTCCGACGACATCACCTTCGTCACCATCGCTTTCTTCCTCTGTCTTCAGCGCCTCACCAAAAACCCAGAGACCACGACGCCTTCCACTCCTTCGACCAAACCCGACTTCCTCGTCGTCTCCTTCATCCTCTCCTCTGTTTCCGTAGACGCCACGTCCATTGCTGTCGAACTCAACTTCCACCTTCCATTTTTCTCTATGGCCGAAAAATATTCCCTACACTATGGATAGGATATTAGAACTATTGCAGAATATGAAACTAACTAGAATTATAAGGCCAATAATTAATCTCTAAGGAAGTCCTGAAAATTATTGCTCTTAAATGAAGACTAGGTATCCATTCATTGGTGGAAATTCTCATCATTAACCCTCTTAATAAATTCTTGAGTCATCCTCAGCTACTAGACTTTTTATGTGAGGAATATAGGGTGGTTGGATGTACTTGCCTATCTGCATGTTCAACCTTGTACTTTTGAAGCTGCTATTTTCTCTTTTACCGTGATATTCTGTTTCATTTTTCTTTTTTGTTTATTAGTAGTTGTGGATTCTCCACATTTCATTCAATATTATGCATCTCTTCATTAACGTAGGTTGTAATGGACATAAAGGAAGCTGCAGGAAACATATTCCCTTGGGATGGGACTCTCACTTTAAGTGATTTCTTTCTTTCTGCTCACATGTTTTCTGACAAGTGGAGAAGGTTCAATTCTTCTGTCTCTCCATGGTTGTGGGCTCCATGTCCAAAAAGTCGTTTGGTTTCTTCTCATGAGGTTGGTCTCTTCGATAGTTTTTCATATCTGTAACCTCATGCTTCACAGTTAATCAGGGTTTTTTCTCTTTATATTCATCTCTCAATCTCAGGTGGAAGGATATTTGTCACTGGAAAGCATGTGCCTTCTAAAATCAAGTGAGGTCTGTTGTTATTTCTTTTGGATTTGTTTTATAGAAAAATTATATTTTTGTTGATAAAAGAAGGCTATAATCAGTAGATATAATCCTCATAATGCATCAATAAAAATAATAAAACCAATAAGCAAATATTAGCTTGAAAGAGTTTTACACTTGCCTTGAAAGGAGAATTGATGTTAGTCATTGGTTGTAAGTGTCATGTACAGGAAAAAAAGGATGCAGAAAGTTCGATATCAGAGGAAGAAAGCAATATGTTGGACAATGAAGAACCATTTGATTGTGCCACATTAGTATGTATGGTCTAATTGGTATTCTTTATGTGGCGTACTAATTTGTATGCTGCATCAATTTGGTTACTATTATTGTTATTGGCAATTTTTATAATCTTCATTGTAATTGTTCTATCTGTTTTTGCAGGGTCCAGAGAGTGATTATCACGAAATAAACCATTATGATTTTCATGTGGTCTACAGTGCTTCATACAAGGTTCCAATGCTGTATTTCAGTGCTTACCGCAGTGGTATGTTCACCATGCTATCCTCTTTAAAAGCATATTCTTTTGATAAATATCCTATTAGAGACATAATTGCGTTTCTATGAAACTTCAAATTTGGAACCAATTGAAACTAAATACCACCTTTTCTGTTCACAATTTCTGATACTGTTTGTTATATGAATTACGTAGATGGACAAACTTTGCTGTTCAATGAAATTGAAAAGGACCTTCCTGGCCTTTCTATGAAGTTGCTATCTGAATCAAAGTGGACGTTCATAACTCATGAGATAAATGTAAATAGCATGTATGCGTCTCATCTATTTTTTAATATTGCTTTCATTGCTATTACGATGTGCCTTGAAAATGAGGACTTGTATAGCATTACAAGATTGCCATATGATTCTGGCTTTTATCAAGATCAATCTCCCCTCATAGATTTCAACTCAAAATGAGCTTTCCCTATTTATCTGGGTGCATTACAAGTAAGTAAAAATGTATATCGACAGCAAAGGATTAATACCTTTACTAGTTGACCTGCTGCTCATAAAAGTAACAGGCAAGGAATCACTTCAGATAGGTGCAAGTTGGCAAGACATTTCTATTTTAGCTCAAAACAATGTTATAATCGGACGAAAAATTTTCTTAACGCATAATTGCAAGTTTTGTTCATAAGCCCGGGAATATAAACTTTACTGGTTTTAATTTTATATCTTGTAGGAGCATCCATATTTGAACAGGCCATGGTACAACTTACATCCATGTGGAACAAGTGAGTGGATGAAGCTGCTTTTTCCTGGTCCCAAGTCTTTGACTACAAATGGTTCCGGGATTGAACATTATTTGGTTTCATGGTTCTCCGTCATTGGGCAAGTGTTTGGTCGTAAAATTCCTTTGGAGATGCTGAACTTTGGGTGTTAACCGCTCGTACTGATGAAATTCAGTCGCTGAAAGGCAATGCTCATGGGATATATAAGCCTTTTGATGCTGGTGATCGATATCTTGCACATACAAGTCCATGGCAATGGGGATTATGATTCGGGTAATTTTGGCGAAGAAAAGAATATGGGAAAATATAGGATTTAGTTTATTTTAATTATGATTTATCTTTGTATAGTATTTAGATTTAAATAATTAAATAAAGTTTATAGATATATTGTTTGCTTCATTTTTCATAGAAAACCTGGGGAAAGAAGAAAAGGCCGCAGCTTGTTGAGGATTTTGAAAATTAAATCTGCTATGGTTTCATTCATGAAATGATATTAACTAATAGATTTACTGTCTGTGTTTTAGATAGCGTAAATCTTCTAAAGCTATGCATAGAGTGCACTAAGAATTAAGAAGTTGATTTAAATCATCATCAACACAACAAATTACACACTCATCCAAATACATGATTTCTGTGACTTTAAACACTGTTTGGGAATTGTTGAGATAATATCTCTAATATCTTGGAATACTAAAAGTCAATTTTGTGCTGGATGAAATAAAACTCCAAGTCAACGTAAAATCATTTAAAATATAAATTAAACAAAAACAACCTTTAAACTTCTGCCTTTTGGATTAAGGGTCTTCCTTAGGCTAAATTTAGCTTTCCTTGGCCTGTCATGTTGTCTTCTCCGGACTGACTTTTCTGGTTATACCAAATAAAGCATTGACAATTTCCCAGGAAACAAAAATTAGAGCATTGGCAAGTGGGAGAATATTTTATTTTTGTTTCACTATGATGAGACCTTGTGAACATATACTGATTGTAAGAAATAAAAAATAGTACGATTAACAAACTTGTACAATACATGTTGTTTGCCCATTACTATGCAACTCTACTGCAGAATTTCCTTTCATTTTTCTCCAAGTCTGAAGTGTAAATCCCGATGGTAAATAATATTCAAAAAAGGAAAAGGGCTGAAAATATCACTGTAGTTAGTTATCTTGTGATTGTTGGAAAGGGTCAGACCAACAAGAGTCTTCCATGACTGCCTTTTTCCATCTATTCTTGAACCTCTCAAGTTCAGCATAGGATTGCTTTCTTACCTGCCAAAGTAATCAATAAATGAAGCATTGCATAATACAACTACCATTTATTTCCTACTAGGGGCGTTGCAGTCTAATGACACTAAACACCTCTCTTAGAGCTTTCTTAAACGTGAGATTGTGAGTTCAATCTACTATTAATACGATGGGTGTGTGAGTTATAACAAAAGCAAAGCATTTATCACCAGAACGGTGTGATCATATAGATAAATAAGTGATCTCTATTTTATAAAATGGGAGATTTATTGTGAGGTTCCATACAATGAAATTATTTATGAAAAGGTCCCAAGAGGTTGTTAATGGTAGATGTTCCACTTGTTAATGGTGCTCCTCGACTTGTCATTGACAACCTCTTGGGACCTTTTCATAAATAACTTCTTTATATAAGACCTTACAATAAATCTCCCTTTTAGTTTCAAAAGTTCAAGCTAATTGCCTTCCAAAAGATATTTTATTTGAATGACAAATCATATAAAGATATTTGGCAACAAAAGCCCTGGAAGATCAAATCTTATCATTAATTGACCAAAGAATAGAATTGAAGGCTTACCTCAGATCTAGCATCAGTTTGACTATATGGCGTTTTCTCCTGCAAACCCACAATTAATTTAGCAACTCTTCGAACAAGCAAAGAATTGAATAAAGGGAAATTTTACTTTTGTTCATTACCATTTCTTTATTCAACACTGTTGTATTTTGATCATCTTGGCTATTTGATGTAGCAGATGTCTGCAATAATTAGTTAAACCAACTGTTAATTATACAGTAAGCAGGATAACAGTAGAAACATAATATCAATTTCGTAATTAAAAATGGGTGGTCAGTTCTTAAGATCCCTAAATGGAATAGCTAGAACAAAGTACTTAGATTTCGGTCAAGTTTCTAACCTTGTTTGTTGTAGAGTCCCCAAGTGTTGGTATGCCATAGTGAACTAAATATTCAGAATCAACTATACCAATGTTTTTAGTCCTATCACCCTGTCAAAGGAATGCTCACCAATAAGAGTGAAGTACAGAAAAGAAACTTATTATCTGGCCATAGGAAAAATAATTACCTGTGAACAATAACCCAGCTGAAAGTCCAGGCCCCATGCATGAATTAAATCATTCTGGCAAAAAAGTGCAGGCAAGAATGCTTGTTACTCAAAGGCAAAACATTATGTGAAGTCTGAATTTATTATTGATCATGTGTTGATGTTTAAAATTGGAATTAGTAGTAAGATAAGGAATTTATTCATTTAACAAGTCATTTTGGGATAATACTTTATTAGTAACTAATAGGTAATGTTTTACTTATTGCTAAAATCATGAGTGAGAAAATTTTTAAGAAACTATTAGTTTTAAGAAATTGCCAGTCATTGAACGTGATTTTTGGCAAATAATTTATTTAAAGATTTGGTTGTTGACAAATCACAATAGTACGTGTATCTATGTAACCGATTCTATCTAGTGAGATAAGGTTAGTTGTTGTTATTGTTGTTGAATAACAAACCTGAATCATATGCCATACACAGCGCCAAGATGCCTTTGAGAACACAGGAGCCATCATCTCCACAAACCTGGAATCCATATAATTTCAGTCTTGTATATTTCACAAAATACTGAAGAAACTGGAACTCATGTGAGAGGATAGATACAGCTCATTGGTTTGTGTACTTTTTGTCATATAAAGGAGAATGAAACTTTGTGGCAATATGCTGTTTATGCAGCAGCCACTTGAAATATTAGATTGGAGCATAGTTTTGAAACCAAAAATACACAAACATCTGAATGCAGAATTTTTACCCTGTGCATGGGGGACCTGCGCTGTTTTCATCACATTTCCTTCCACCTCTTAGAGTCCTGTGGATTTTCCTGTCAATACAACTCAATTTCCTTGCACCTCTTAGAGTCTTGTGGATTATGTTTAAACTTACATAAATGAGACTCTTATGACCAAGTAATCTCCCAATTCTTTAAATGTATATTCATATATTACTTTGTTTTCCTCACGAAGTTGTGGTATCAATCTGTTAAGAATATCTTTATACCTGTGAACATTTAAGTTTCTGTCCCTTGCTGTGAGATCATGGTGCACCTCTGAGACATCTGGATCCAGTGCTGGCTGTGATATCTCAAGCCCTTCTTCTTTGATTATGGATAAATATCTGCATCCACAAATAATTATGGCAACCAATAATATAAAACCTATAACAAATATGAAAGAAAAATACTATAAAACAAGTACAAACACACTTACTTTTGGACACATAAGTGTTCAACTCCGAGGTCTTCATCCCACAAGAAGATGTATGAATACTCAAATATGATATCTGGGTGTAAGAATCGCTTGGCGAACCACCTAACTCAGTTGAGGCAAAGAGTATAAAAAACTTGTTATTCACAAGTAACTACATATCTCCATGGAAACTGCATCAGGCTTTTTTTTTTTAATTAAATTTCTTGTACTAATTTTGGTGTTGTTTTTTCATCCTATCTCCGTCCACAAGTTAATGTAGAAGTTCCTACACCAAAAGTAGTTTCATTGATTGTATTATCTTAATTGGAAGCTAAGTAATAGATAAAGTAAGTGAAAATAAACAAAATTGACTGTAAAGCTTTTATTAGAATGGTAAAAAAGGTTGAGATAGAAATATTATCTGAATCCCCTTGTTGAGAATGACAACTTCGGAGTGGAGTTTGCCAAATCAAAATTTAAAAAAAAAATTAGACCAAATATGATGTTAATATCCTCTTTAAACATGTAATATATGTAATTAGGAAGAAATAAATAAAATGATGGGTTCCACTTATCAAATGAGACCCGTCACTATATCTATCTCTCTTCAACTGAATGGACCACACAACTGAGAAAACTCAAATCCATCGAGTGAGACCTTTTGATGTAAGTCTCACGTTCTTTCTTTTCAATGCAAGTTGATGAATTTATAAAGGAAAAAAAACAGAGAGAAGAAAGTTCACCATTTAGTTTGATGGACAGCAGAAACATGAATGGCATGATCACACCAGTCAAGATCCCTCCATTGATCAACAATCCCATCATAGTGGAAAAGCATCACCACAAAGTTATTGCTTCTTATAAACTGATCATATGAAAAAAGTAAGAAATTTTAACAGCCAAAGAAGAAGGGGAAAAACCAACAAAGGTGTATGACAAACTGAATTTCCTCACCTTCTTTACTATATTGTTAACGTTTTGTTTCTGCTTTATACCAACTGCCATGGCCAGCAAATTTTTCACTGACTGTGAACTCTGAAAGCATCCCAACAGTTTCAAAAATGACTCCCAAATAATTCCAAAAAATCGAAACAGAATAGAGTATTAACTAATATTATTAATTTTAAGAAATTAACATACCTTCCTTTTACTGAGACCCCACAATGGTCTCATTTCCAAGTCAGAAGTGATGGCAGCTATTCCTTTTGGCAGTGACTCTGCTCCATGGGGCCTGCAATTACTCTAAAAATCCACACAAAAGATAATATTATTAATTATTGGATATTAAATAAATCAATCCAAACCTATCTGAGAAGAGAATACATTAATTTTGATCTTTTGTTTCACAGTTAACAAAAACTTGTGTTTATTAATTAATGTTACCTTACACACTGCAGATTTTGTATCAAGCAAAATATCCACAAATTGCCATTTTGGGAACCTCTGCATAAAAACAAAATGCAACTTCTTTATGTTTGTTTATCTGTAACATGCTCCATACATAGCATAATCTTATGAAGAATCACAGAAGAATATGAAACTATTTATATATATATAGTAAGTATTGTTGAAGCGACAACCATTTGGGTACCTCTTTATAATCTGTCACTACAAATGCACTTCCAATAAAGAAAGCTGCGGAAATCAAGAAAAGTGCAGAGAGTAAATGGCGACGAAACGTTCTTTTCTTTTTAGGTTGCACCACATCATCGACGGACACCTGAAAAGTGACATATGTATGGTTATCTTTTTTCTTTTGGTCATCAAAATAGCAAATTTAATATATTACTAATATCCAAGTCCAAACAAAACAACTTAACCACAAGAACAAAGCCAAAGAAACCAAATATATATATATATATAGAAAACTGAAACAGAATCTCCCAGAGAAACTCGGGAACAAAACCACAGTGCAACCAAAGAAGCCACATATATATAGTTATCTACTTTAATAGATTTATACACCATCCTACCTCTGCCTTTCATATCAGCCCAATCAGCTTTAATAAGAGATCAAAGATGTAAAATAAATCAATATATTTATTATTTTTTAAACGAATTTGCCTTATTTATGGTAGTGAATGATAGGCTTTAAAGAGGTTAATAAACATAAAGTGGGATAGCTAAAATGAAAATGTTAAGATGGATGTATGGTCATGTGAGGAAAGATAAGATTTTTTATGAACTTATTCAATGAAGGGTTGGAGTTTCATCCACTGAACAAAAAAATGGTAGAAAGCGTTTGAGTTCTTTTGAAAATATTCAGATAAAACCAATTAATACAAAAGCCCGGTTAAAAGAGTAGAAGAGAACCCAAGAGGATGTTCAATAAGTTCAATGAGGTTATTTAACAAGACCTCTTAATTAATAATCTATTTAAAGATTTGTTTTTTAATATTGTCGTGTGATCTATATAGCTAACCAACTTAATGAGATAAGGCTTTGTTGTTATTAAAATTTACTTCTCTTATAAACTAATATATAATCTAATAATATAGCTAATATATATATAAAATAATTTGTTTAGATTTTTTTAATCCCATAAAAGCTAACTCCAACAGGTAGAGGAAGTAGTGTATAATTATGTAAAAATGAATGCAATCCTCTTTCCCGTGTCTCTATTTCTTTGCTCACTCATTTCTCTTGTAATCACAAAGGAGATCCACTCATGTGAATGACATTATTGTTTTGAAGAGCATCAACAAATAAGAAGATTAGTATATGCCTCAGTGTGGCATGTATGCCTTCACCGGATGAAGGAGCAAGAAGGGACTGTTATTGACCAAACAAACAGATTCATGTTTCTAAAAAATCTCCAGCCCCGATCAAACCCCTGTTCACAGTATTCTCTTGGATCTGATGAAAGAATTTGTCAATGTCTTCATCATTTTGCTTTTGCCTAAATTCTTGATGATCAAGAAACTCCATGTTTCCAAGTTTTACTCCGCTGATATCTTGCCATTGATCTCTTCAGGAGAAACTTTAACCAAATACTTCAACAGCATCAAAATCTATTTCTTCTCCTTCACGGAAATTTAAATTATGTACAACGTTTCGTCATTGAACTAATTCCTAGGTATCTGATCATGTTAATATGATTTTGAAAGCCCATTATCGCCATAAAATGTTTGAGACTTCAAGTTCCC
>JANTPZ010012456.1:0-12986 GCA_025593235.1 Vachellia pachyceras | reverse complement strand
GTAAATGTTTGTTAGATTTTTATTTTGCACCCACTGAGTTTTAATATTTGAACCCACTCAAATTATTTACACTTGTAAGCTTGTTGTCATTTGTTTGAAAATAAAAAATTACCCCCACTGATCAGGGTCCTGGCTCCGCCACTGACTATGATATAGAAACAACGGTTGTGTTATATTCACAAGGTAATAAACTTGTAAGGAGCATCATCATGCCTGTGTCCCTCCTCTCTCATACTTTCTTTCTCCTCCATTTTCCATCTCAAAAACTCTCTCTCCACCGCCATTGCCTCCGCCGCCAAAGACGAGTGGCCTTGGGCCTCGGCCTCCATACCCGGGCCCGGGTCTAGGGCCATGCCCATGTTGATCTCTCACACTCCCTTCTCCTCCATTCTCTTCACCACAACTAAAGCCACCACCGTAGGCGAGCGGCCTCGATCCTCGGCCTCCATACCCAGGCCCATGCCCGAGCCCATTGGTTTTGGTAGTTGGGATTCTCTTGTCAAACCCTAGCTCAACATCACCAACTTCTTTGGGTCTGAAGTGTTGGTTCTGATTCTGGTTCATGTTTTGCTGCTTGAATGGCTTATGGCCATGACCACCGTGGCGGCTGCAGAGGCGACGGAGAAAGCAAGCAAGCAGAGAAATGACTAAAGTCAAAGCCAGCACTATGAAAACTGTGCCAAAGGATCCATTGGAATAATGATGGGAAGGTGGCTGCTGGTTGGTGGTGACACTTGTGACAGGGTACACCTGAACTGGTTGCTGCGGCTGCGCTTGAGGCTGAACTTGAAAAGACATTTTCTTTAATGTTAGCTTCAGAAGAGAAGAATAATAATGGATGGAAGGGGAGGATTTGGTGAGTATAAGTTAGAGGAGTGATTTGTTCTTTGAGTGCAGAGAAGGGGAAAGAATTATGGTTCTAGGGTTAAGTGCTGAAGAGAGAGAGAGAGAGAGAGAGAGAGATTGATATTTTTTGGAGTTTTATGAGAGAGTGAGAGTGCGAGGAAGTATCTCTTTTGGTTTATCAAATTAAAGAAAAAATATGACATATGGCATTATGATTTGATTGCTTCAGCTGATATTGTACTTGTTTGGGAACACTTTTCCCCAATGGTACACTAATGCCTCATTTGGTACGCAGAATTCATTTCGATGGATATGGATGTGGATGTGGAAATGGAAATGAGGTTTAAAAGTATGTTTGGTATGTTATAGAAATAAGGTATGATTTTTAGATGAAAATACCTAAAAGCCCTTCTAAATTAAAAAACCTTTTTTTTAAACTTTTAAAACTACCTAAATCAAAAAAAAATTTAGATGGAATTATCTCCATGGATTTACAAATCCAAACTTTTGAAATGGAATTGTAAATCCATGGTTTTGGTGGAATTGGCTTCCATGTGAAAGCCAATTCCATGGTACCAAACATGCATGGATATGAAAATCCATGCCTCCAAATTCCATGGTACCAAACGTGACCTAAGTTAAGATAAAATCATCTCGAGATCTGTAAAAACCATTTCGAAATCCATAAAAACCATCTCGAAATTTATAAAATCATCTTAAAATTCGTAAAATACATCAGAATCTGTAAACTCCTTCCTCCCAACGAAATTCCCAAACACACATTTATCGTAAGAACACTCAACTTGAGGCCCGTTTGGCAAATTGCCATAAGCCACTTATAAGTGCTTATTCACATAAGACGAGGCAAATATGTGAAGGAGATTGTTTCATTTTACGAAAAAGCACTGTTAAACGTGCTTATGAAAATAAATTCATGGTTACCAAACAGGCCCTTAGACTTTTATTGAGCATGTACCTTTATTTACTGTGCAGCAGGTAGCCAAATCTCCGTGGCTTCCCTTGAACTTTGAATTCTACTTGTAAACCCAATTCTAATACTCAACACGTCTTTTGATCTAGATAAGTCATTTGAGTAAATTAAAAAAAATTACTTATATTTGTTATTTGTATAAAAACATATTAATTTTATATCTATCTCTCTCCCATCCATAAATATGGAGAAATTTATTTTGGTAATAAATATAAAACCTCAATATAAATTTATAATATTTTTCTTAAAATATTTATATTGATTATATATACAGAAATGGTTTTCATCAAGAGTAGTTACAATTACCATGATTAGAGAGCGTATTTTAGAAATATTAACACATATGTATTACAAATAACTAACTTCCTTCATTTTTATAAATTAACTATCTAACTTTTATATTAAATAACGGAACTAATATTATTCTCATATATGGTAATTCTTTATATTACATTTGTATGTTAGGCACTCATTGAGTGGTAAGAAAATTCTTATTCTATAAACAAATAGTTGGTATTTTGATTTCTAACTCTTGTTTATATATAGAGAAAATCCAATTGGAAAGGATTTGTTGTTTATACTTCATACTTATTAACAACGATAATTGGTTTTTAGACACTCCTAGTATGACCTGAATATATATACATATATACATATATATATATTGTGAGGTGTGAAGTGGAAGAGATCGAAGGTATTTCATAATTGGAATTTTAAATAAGATGACCTTTTCATTTTTTATTGTTATTGGTTTTTCAATATATTTAAAAAGCAATAATGGTAGGTGTTGAGCTTTTTATTATCCCTACACCGAGCTATTTTTCTGAAGGATCTCCCTTACAGTATTACCAATGCAATAGATCAGTTTAACCACCAAGTTTAGGATGGATTGATGTGTTTCTTCTACGTCTGGAACACTAGAATATCGAAGTATGAATGAAGATAGTTTGAATAATATATAAGAGAAAAGTGTATAATTAAGATTATTATATTGAATTTGAAGATGGGGATTAGTGCACTCTTGATGGAATACCCTTTTTGTCTTTTTGCAAATTGAAGCCTTGACTTGGTATCTAACTTTATGTACGTGCATGATTAGAAAGCTTAATCACACTTTAATTATTAAGGATGGGAATAAGCCTTGTTCCTATTAGGTGGCATACGGTCTAATCTGTTTAGGGTCTAGTCTGATATGGTCTGTTTATTAAAAAAGTCATACTAAAGCCTATTTAAATGTCTAATTGTATAAATAGGACGGATCTATTTTTTTGAAGCATGTCCTGTAAGCCTTCAAACTGGCATATTTATATATAAGATAAATATAATTATTTTTATATGATGCAAATAACACTTTTTGTATTTTTTAATCCTAATTTTTATATTAAATACTTATATACAATAAATATAGTAGGCTTAAAACTTACCTTGAGACATTTTTAAATAATCTTACTTTAAAGCTTTTTTTATAATGTAGGCCTCTAAAAAGACTTCAGGCCTTACCAGACCTTTCAAAGGCTCATGCCTGAGCCTAAAAAAAGCTTACATTCAGGCTCAGGCTCAATATTTTCATTACAGGCTTAAGCCTATTTAATCAAAGTATGACTTGATCTGCCCTGTTTCTATACTTATTAATCATAAGGTTAATTAATAATAATGGGTTTGGAACTAACGGGTCTATTAGATTCTTTTTTTAATACTTTTTTTGGCACTTGTATCAACTAATTAAGGGCTTAGGTGTTTTATTAAATATAAAATCTCAATCCACATTATTTTTTAAATTTATAATTTTTTTCTCAGTGAGGGTAATAATTAAAAGGAATATCTGAAGGAAATCGATACACATACATTATAAATAACTAAACTTAAATGCTTTTTTAATATTTGTAAATTAATTATAGCTTAAATTATACATTTAATCCTTTAAATTTACTTCAAGTTCTACTTAGTCCCTTAAATTTAAAAAGTACACTCTTGATCCTTCTATCACAACGCCGTTATCTTCTTTTTTAACGGAATATATTTACTTAACAAATTTAAACGATGATTTTTCAATTAAATGTTAATAAAATATGTTTAAATTTTAATTACTTAATATAATAATTTTTATATTTTAAAATCTAATAATTTTTTATCATCATTTAACTATGGAATCACCGATAAAATTTGGTGAATCATCATTTTTCATTAAACGAAACTAACGGTGTTAAGATAAAAGGATTAAAAATATACTTTTTAAACATAAAGAATCAAACTAAAAATTGAAGTAAATTTAAAGTACCAAATATATACTTTAACAATTAATTTTGGTTGCTTGTATTATTTATTGTTATTTTGATGGATAAAGAAGAATAAAAGTGCAAATGCGAAGACACTCTCAGAAGGAACAAAGATTCCCAATTATATTTATTAAAAGGTATGTCACCTCAAAAGCTACTGAATTTAAAATATTATATCAACCAATAAGGATGAAATTTAGCGGAAGGTATCAGTTCTTTATGATACGATAAATCGATGTTTAAATTCATAATAGAATATGTGCTCATATTTATTACTTAATTAACGGTGCTTTCTCGTAAAATTGTTTGCAGTATGAGAATAGGATATTCATTAACAAAAAAAAAATATTTTGATAATAGCATAGGGAAGAAGCGACTGATGAAAGCACAAATGCTAAAACACCCCAAGAAGGCACAAAGATTCCTCCCAAGTGTATTGATTTTTGTGCATGTGATATTCCCCATTGATTCTTTTTTCCTGGAATATAAATTCCAATTAATAATTTTTTTAAAAAAAACAAATCGATGCAGTGTTCATTTTACTTTTACCATATAAAAATATGGAAATAAAAATTTGCAAATATCAAAGTAAAAAATATTTAAAAATTAGAATTTAAATATTTAATATATATTATCAATCTGAATTTCATGCTTAATTTATAGAATTTTGAGTAACTTAATTAGCATTCATATTTTAGATTAAGGCTTGATTTATCTCATGTAACCCAGCAAAATTGATTAGTTCTGACCACTTTTATACAGTCCTTTTTGTTGGCATATATAACTCACTTTATTCATATATACTAAAATTTTAAAATAATAAGCTAATAAAAATTGATTTATTTATTGAGTCTAACCAGAACTAGACTAATATCTCCATAGCAATTTGATCAATAAACTTTTAACTTGGTTTGAATTAGCTTCCTCCACTCTCATGTTAGAATTCTCATGTAAACTAAGATGAGTTAAAACTTCTCACACGTATTTATCTGACTCTGACATATCATAAAATTACTTTCAAAAGATTAAACTAAGGACTTTCAAAATATAGATGGCTTTTCATCTCTTATGATTTTGTTGGCAAGGAGGAAGAAGAGATTATATGAGTTTGCATGTTTTTTTCGGTACAATAAAGTTTATGTGAATTGGTTCTTTAGAGTTTATTAGGGTTAAAGCATGTCTTCATGCTCAAAAACTTTTTTTTGTATCAGTGTTTGAAAATCACATGCATGCAAAATAGATAAAAACTCATTTAACATATTTATCTTATAAATTGTAAGTCATGTTAAAAACGTAGTTTGTACCACTAATCCAAATGGTTCCTTTGGGGTCAAATGTAACCTACAACTACAAACTTGGGCCATTCTTTACAAATGCATCTGAAATTGCAGTGCGATTCCTTGGCCCATTAAAAATATTTGCTGGCCTGTTTTACTTTTCCTTTAAAAAAATCTGTTGTTAATGTATCGAAAAAAAAAAATCTGTTGTTAGAATCGGAGCTCTTCCTCTTTTTCATTTTCATTTTTTTATTTTTTTATAGAAATGAAATGAAAATTTTAGACAGGAGGTTGGGCTCACCCACAAGTAAAAGGCAAGGCGAAATCTCCCTTCCTCTTAGGTGATACCAATGTCAAGTAGGGCGAGCCGTCAATTACTCTCAAACGTTAACATAAACACCCAGGAGTTAGAATGCCTCCCCAAACGTTGCGGTGGGGATTGAATCTCCTCGTTTTCATTTTTTTAATTTTAAATTTGAGACATGGAATCAATGACCTTCCTCAGTATGATATTATTAGGAATCTTGGTGGACAAACACACACAATAGGATTTATGTCATAGATTCATGACTAAACACACAAAATCTTTATTATCCTAAGCTCCTAATAACTATAATGAAAGGTGAATAAACAAATAAATATGTGATGCTCAATTATATAAAGAAAATGAAAAAAATTTCATGAAATCTTTTGTTTGCCTCTCTCTCTCTAAATATATGTATTTTGCTACAGTAGATGATCATGTTCGAAGTATCGTCGAGCATTAACACGGGCACCTCTCACAACAAAGAATAGAATATTGTTTGACACGTAAAAGAGTAACCATTTTCACTAGATCAAATCGCATTGGATAATTCATATGTATGTAAACACATAAGAAAGTTTGTTTCATAAAGCTTAAAAGAGCTTGGTAAAACAACCCACCAAAATATTAACTCTTAAGTTCTTAAAAACTGTAAAATTAGTTAATTTTATTCTAATGAAGATGAATCCCCCCCCAAAGGCTATATGTCTATCCTGGAAACTTCTAGACTGTAACTCAGGTTAGACCATACTAAGTCGGGCTTGATATCTCCTAGTAATCACATTATCATCTTTAAATCAAAATAAAAGGAGGGTTGACGTTTAATATTTTATAAAATCAGTATTATAGATGTAAATAAATAAATTTTAATTATTAAAATATGATCCACATGATTTATAAATGCAATATATACATGATAACAAAATTTGTAACTTATAAACTATTATAATAAAATTTTTATAAAATATTAAATTTGAATCATCCATTCTTGATCTAAGGATGTGGATGTGATTTTGAGAAGATACGAACAAATATAATTATGAGGAAAGCCACTCCCTACTAAGACAGCTCGTGGTCCGAGGTTGGCTGGACTTTATTTATCGGATTGCCTAGATTGATCTAGACCATCTAGCAGGACCTTAACTTGACTTTTTTTTTTGTTTTTAAATCATTTGGTTTAGAACATGGTCCAACGTGACCATTCAATCTGATTTTGGACCCGTTTGAAAACGTGATAGAGAAGTATTTTTATGCAAGTTAAGATAAATATGTGAATAAAATTATCTCGTTTTACGAAAAAACACTGTTGAACGTGCATTTGGCTTTTGAAAATGTTGTTCCAAACGAGTCTTTTATTTTTAAGTATAAGGTTTAGGCTAAAGTATATTTTTAGTCCTTTATGTTTGCTTCAGGTTTCATTTTAGTCCTTTGAGTTTAAAAAGTGCACTTTCAGTCCCTCAGACTTAATACTGTTAGTCTCTCTTAACGGAAATTATTGATTCATCAAACTTAACTCCGTTATTTTAAATCTTTTTTATTTTACATAATTTAAAATATCAAATTTATTATATTATTAAATTAAAATTAAAATGTGAGTATGCTTTGTCAACGTTTTATTGCACAGTCATCAATTAAATTTGATAAGTCAGCAATTTCCTTTAAGAAATACTAACGGCGTTAAGTTTGAGGGACTGAAAGTGCACTTTTTAAATTTAAAAGATTAAAATGAAACATGACGTAAACATAAAGTACTAAAAATATACTTTAACATAAGGTTTATTTGAACTAGCTAGATTCGACTTAATCAGTTCAATCAAGTAAGATTGGACCACCGAAATTTTGGGTACACTGCATACAGTTATTGAAGGTTTCAAACCCAATAGTTGGATTTAAAAATAACTATGATTTTATATTAAAAAAAAAGGAAAATTGCAAAATGAATGAGCTTGGACACCACAGAAAATTATTTGCCTACTTTTACCGTATTATTCGTATTCTCCTTTATAAAAATGTTTTGACCATCATTTCTCAGATCCCACAAATATTATTATAACGGGTTCTATGGATGAATAAATAAATAAAAAATTATGAAATATCACATGCACCTAAAATTGAAATATTTTAATCGAACAATGCAAGTATATAGGTAGAACAATCCAGAAATTCAAGAGTGAAAAAAATTAATAACAACAGAGAAAAGGAAAGGAGGAGCCTCCTTTAGTCGCAATTTCTGCTTTCTCATTATTTCCTTCTTGAGAACTACGAGTCTGTGTTTTCTTCATTCACACTTGACTTTTTTTTTAGGTCTTTTGACTGAACACGGCTGTGTACTTTTCCATTTTCTTGTCTACACTTGCTGCTCATATGTATGTTTCGGGTCGCTGTCTTTTCTGTTTTCTTTTTTCTGGTTTTTGAAATGCTAGCTCTCGATATCTCTCATGCCTTAACAGTTCAAACCACAAAGAGATGAGGAAGCTAAGCCAGCATCTTTTCTGTTTTTCTTCCTCAATCCAATCATGTTTGATTCATGAAATCCTTTTAATTACGAAACATGTGAATTGTGATGGAACAGCTTGATCTTATGAGCTTATTCGATATAAGATATACTATGGTTGTTAAATCAAACAAATAAAATGCAGAATAGTGTGTTTTGATATTGGGAACTCAGATAGACTCTACTGATACCGATATACTATTTCATTTGTGAATGATATAGTTCGCAGGTATCATTTTTTAAATGATTAGTATGCTAGTAATAATCATGGAGCGTCAAAGAAGTTTTTTTTTGAGCTATGAACTTTGCATTTTCCATACATGGACAAGATCTGTAAGAAGTTAGCTTTCTAGTTTGAGCTATATATGAACTTTGCCCACTTTGGTTATTATAGGGCCAGATGGTAAAAAACTTCATTCCAATGTGGCCAAGGCCAATAAAAAAGTATGGGGCTGCTGCTTACCCTTTTACTCTTGAGAAGTTTGAAGAGCTCGCTGAGATAGAGAAAGCCAAAGAACTAGGTAGCTCAAACCCTCGAGTCTATTCTTGTTTCTCGGGATCTGGATTTTATCACAGGGAAAGATATGGAATCGAGGTAAGCATGTGATTCTTGTAAACAAATTGAACATCAAGACGACGTTTTTGTCCATTGCTTCTTAGATTAAAGGTATTACAGTATCTCGTAGACGGTCAACTTCATCCTAAACAGGTCAGGAGTTCTGCTTGGTTTCACTTATCTGTAAGAAATGTTAGATCAAGACCTGTTTGAAGGTATGAATGTATAAGTAGGCTAGACTTTTTTTTTAAAAAACTTAGAATGTAAGCCTACTGTTTACATATTACAAAAATAAATTTATGTAAGGTACAATGTTTATTTTTCATTTTAATATTATAATTTGAAGATATAATTATATTTATATCTTATATATAAATTTATGTCATTTTTTTATTATTTTATTTTGATTTTGTTTTATGTAATTTTGACCTGTTTAAAGTTGACATATCACAAGATCAAATTCAAGGACAATCAAGCCCTTGAAGTCATCTTCATATCCAGTGACAGGGACCACAAGCCTCCTTCAATGACTTCTTCGCTGGATTGCCCTGGCTGGCTCTTCCATTTGTTGACTCGAGGAAGCCGTTCCTAAGCCGTATTAATTTCAAGGTTGACGGCATCAGCACCGTAACGGTGATAACTCTCTAATTTTTTTTATATTTAATATATATTTTAAGAGTTATCAATATAATTTTAAAATATTTTAAATTTAAAATAGTAAATTTACCAAGTAGTACATAATAATAATTTAAAAATTTTAAAAATTTTGGTTTTTGTGTCATTTTGTTTTCAATTTTTATTATTTTTTTAAGAAGTAATGGAGTGAGAGAATCTTGACAAATCTAAGACATAAAGAAAGATTAAAAGAAGAAGAAAAGAATGATCAGATTTTTGAGCCACACCTTGTGGCCTGTTTGACAAAGCTTATCAACATCCTAAAAGTACGTTCAACAGTGTTTTTCCGTAAAACGAGATAATCTCTCTACATATTTACCTCAGCTTACGTAAAAGTACTTCTCTACCGTTTTCCAAACGAAAACTTTATATACACACACATTGAAGACACATGCAACGGATTTGGTGGGATATGGATAACATATCCACACATAACACGCTGAGCAAGCAAGATTTCATTATCTATTTGTGTCTTGATCTTTCTTCTTCTTACTCTATGTTCTTATCCTTTATTGTTTTCTTAAATTTTATTATGGATTCAATTAAAGTCATATTAGGTTAACTTTCTTTTGATATAGAGCGGAGGATTTGAGCATGTTTGAATCATTTATTTATATTTAATTTTAATTGTGTTTATTTAGTTTAAATCGTATTGTCTGCTTAGTACCTGATCAACATTAAATATGAATGTGGAGAATTTAGATTAACCTCGGGAGAGAGATTTTAATTGAATTTTTAAACTGAGTAATGCAATATTAGAATTTATTCAAATTTGCTTTTAAGATATGAATATACCTATGGGCTCATATAATCATATTAGAGTAAAATTGTTCTAATTAGTGCCTTTTGAATAGCTATTTAAGGAATAATAATTTTATTTGAGAGGTGGTTGTAAATCGAAAGACACTACATCTATTTATACTATAGATTAACAAGTTAAAATTTAAATATATTTATTTGGGTAAAAACATGATCTAAAATTTAAAGAAGGGATTAACCACTCTAAGTTTTTTGTGTCAATTAATATTTTCTGACGCATTAGAATTAATATTTTAATTCATTTAAATTTATATTTTCATCATTCATATTTTAATTTGCTCAACTTAAACAAAATTTATATTTCCATTGAATGGTCTCATGGCTTTTCTTACTGTATTTCAAAGTATGTATAATAATGTGTTTGTCTTAAAAAAAAGGTAATGAATTGATCGTGGGTGAAACATGTAAGATTTTAAAGCGGTAAATACCATCTTATTGGAAGTAATCATTTTTAAGATATTGATAAACATTTGAATGCATGTGAAACACCTCTTTTAATAAAAACTGAAACCTTAAATTATTAAATCATGAAAAATTAACCATTTCCACTATACCCAGCAAACATGGTTTGTTAAAACGTGTAGATTTAATTAGAAAAGCATTCAACTTTGCAATTGTAACTGCGTAACCCACCTTGTGTCCATATAGATTAGTAGTAAAAGCTATTTTTTATCATGATTTACGGTCTACGAAATGACCATATGAAAGGAGATTTCTTTCATTCGTGTGTGAACATACTTTTCCAACGTTAAATAAGCATGGTCTTTATTTGATCAACTGATTGTGAATTTGTTTTTTGTGGGCAACAGCAAAGGGAATGTGATTTAAGAGACATAAACTAACAAATATTACACACAAATGGATTCCCGCATGCTCTTTCTGATGGAATATAAAATTATATCAAGTTTCACCCACCACTAGTTGGATTTTAAAACTACTTCAATTTTATATTAAAAACAATTAATTACAAATTAAATAAAATAAACTGTTAAACACGATTATCGCTATAAAAAAGATATTAGTTCGTTGCTCTCATATATTTAAATTAAAGGGATAGAAGTATGCAGGGTTACTTTTTTGTCTTTTGTTGGAATATGGGACACCCTTAATGGATTAGGCCCAAAAGTTATTTTGGGGTAAAAGCGTAAATAAGCGGATATGTGGGAATAAAATTGTAATTTTTCCTGAAAGTTTGAATTTGAAATGCAATTAACGTGGGAACAGTTGTGAGCAGTTGCATTTTGGGTAGTTGCATATTTTTTTATTATTAAGGGATCCCACATACGGAGAAAACAGACGCATGAAAAACACTCTCCCCTCCTCCTGTAAAAACTCTCTTCTCTCCAGTGTGCCTTTGCTGTGTATTGCCTTTTGGATCCACCCTTGTGATCCTCAACATGCGTGGGTATTTGTGGAAGCATTACTCGATCGGTCTACAGATATGCCCGAAATCCTTCATCTTTGTTTCCTCATTTTTAAAATTTATGTATTAGCAAGCCCTACCATGCATCAAAAAAATTTTAAACTTGAAATTTTTACTAATTCTTTTTTCAAAAATCATAAAACAGTTTTTATGTTATATGTGACAAAATCATTTCATACATTTATCACATATAACACAAAATCATTTAAAATATCCAAACAAGCCCTTAGAGAGAAAAGTTTTGCTCTCATAAAAAAATTGATTATTATTGTTGTTGTTATTGTTATTATTCTTGTTTTTTTGGTGTTGTTGTTGTTCTTTTCTTATCATCATCATCATCATTGTTACTACCACTATTATTATATGCATGCTCATGATTCATCATGTTACTTCAATTATTTAGCACCAAAGTCACCATTGAATGGAATATTTTCTCTGTCGGCAAAAAAAAAATTAGTTAGCACCAAAGTCACCATTGAGAATGTTAGAATCCCTTCAATAATCTTTTGCGTGCTAGCCAGTTTGATCATTTAAATTACCAAAATATCCTTATTAATTATTAACAAAGATCCATCAATCACACTCCCACATTTAAATTAATTTTAGTTTGATCATTTGAATTAAACTTATAATTTTAGTAGATTTTACTGATCAATATGTTCTTTATAAATACTCTCAATCTTTATATTAAACGTTTCTGACAAGTTTTCTTTAGCAAATTGAGACAAGTAGATGTTAATAAAGCAACAAGTTGACTTTTTTTTTCCATCGTGGTTGTACACTTTGAATTATACAAAGGTTTACATTATACATGTTTTACCTGTGTTGATTGGTTTTCGTTTTGACTCTACTCTAAATTAAAATTGAAGCTTTAAATTTTTTAATGTATATCCTTCAATTTGAATTTATTTGATCATTCGATGCACTTTTCTCTTATTTTTATTTGTAATTGATTATATATTTCGTTTATATATATTCTCCCCTCATTCTCCCTTATCTCTCTGTTTTTTCCACCCATCTTCTTTCTCTCACTGCCCTTTTCCATAAAGAAGAGCATTTTATGAAATAAATTGCATTTTCTATATATTTATTGTATTTAACAAATTTTGATGACTAACATTTTGAGTTGTGTTATTTTATTATTTAAAACTTATATTTTTTATTGGATTGGGTGTTAAAGATGTCAAGTTGACTTGGGTGGTGATAATGAGGGATAATGTATAGTTTCAGCAATTTAAGCTTAGGCTCCACAAAGTATATCATTTTATTTTCTAAAAGATGAGGAACAATATTTTAAATCTCTACACAGAGTCAAATTAAAAAAT